>CAUYLG010030628.1:0-94026 GCA_963573385.1 Cacajao melanocephalus
TTTTTTCTGTTTCTTAGTTTTCCTTTGGCGGACGCCCCTTCCCCACAGAGCTGGACCTTCCCGGTTCGGCTGTACTTGCTGTGAAACTCTCAGTCCTCAGCATTTCCAATTGCTGTTCTCCTTGTGGGGATGGGACCAGCCAAGCCTGGCTCACAGGGCACCCCGTCCCGTATACTCTGCACCGAGAAGCGCCGTGCCGGGGCGCCGGCAAAACAGCCGCGCCGGCCAAAAAAGTCGCGCTGATGACCCGTGTGGCTCCTCCGCTGGGAATCTCCCGGTCTGTGAGCAACAAAAATTCGTCTGAAAGTGCGGCGTCCGCTCACTCTCTGCCCTTTCACTGGGAGCTACAATCCTGAGCTGTTGTTAATTGGCCATCTTGGATCTTTCCCCGAATGTTTGGTTTTCTTACAGCAACTGGTGAGTAGTTAAAATGAACTGAGAACTTTTGTTCTTCAGGATTCTGCTTAATACTGAGCGTAGGCTAACAGAGTAACACATCTGGGCTCTGTTTTTTATGTAATCTGAGGGGATTGGATTAGATTATTTCCACGATACAATCTTATTCAACAAACATTTATGAAGTTCTCACCACTTAGATGGTGTGAGAGTCAGAATGAAAGGCTAGACCCTCAGAGAACTGCCGTCTAGGGAGGCACGTGGCAGTGAAGGGAAATTGTTGTGATGCTTTGGGAGACGCCACGGAGGCTGCACTGAAAAGGAAGTGACGAACACTGTCCAGGTATGGAGGTCAGGGTTGCTGGGTGGCTTGAAAGGTTTCGGGGAGGAGATGGTGCCCAAGCAGGACTGGAAGATTGAATAGGAGTTGCCAAGGAGGACAGCAGACAAGAACGAACTTCTAGAGACCCACTTTTTCTTCTACCTTCTACTACCAAAAAGTATTTAGCATTGAGAGGGTTTTTCTATAATGAACGCTCTTAAAATTATCATTTAATATGTCTTGAGAATCCTTGGTACCATTTAAAATACAGGTATAGGCCGGATGCAGTGGCTCATGCCTGTAATCTCAGCACTTTGGAAGGCTGAGGCAGGCGGATCACCTGAGGTCAGGACTTCGAGACCAGCCTGGCCAACATGGAGAAACCCTGTCTCTACTAAAAACACAAAAAGTAGCCGGGTGTGGCAGTGGGCGCCTGTAATCCCCACATATTCAGAAGGCTGAGGCAGGAGAATCGCTTGAACCCAGGAGGTAGAAGTCTCAATGAACTGAGATAGCACCATTGCAGTCCAGCCTGGGTGACAGGGTAAGACTCTGTCTCAAAAAAAAAAAAAAACCAAAACACACATACACAAGTATAATCTAAATAATCAAGTTAAATTAGGAAGAAATGGCTTTGGTACATTGTCAGGACACTAGGGGGACATTTACTTCTTAAGTTTTTGTCATTTCTGTGTATTTTACTTCTTGAATCTTTGTGCTGACCACTCTAGTGAATTGAATTCACTTTAAAAAGCATATCAGAAGGTAAAACTGCTGTTGTTGTGTTTCTATTCCTGCTACAAATCTCCCAGAGTCTGCTTGCAGTGAAGTGTTAATAGTGAGGTCTCTTTCTGCCCCCACTTAATGCCCCCATGAAGAAAATCCCGTGAAATGTTACAAGGGATTTTAGTCGATGCAAAAGCAATACAAATGACCAGATTAGCTAGGTGCTTAAAATAGCATCAGGTGGCCTCCTCGTAGCCCTTGCCATATGGTAATTAAATGTTTGTTACTGATCGTTCCCCTGCCTGCCTTAGTCCACGCACACGGTGGCATCGGGCTGGGTCTTGTTGATTGACTGATACGGTCCAAGCTCCATATCCTTAGTGGGTACTCAAATAATTGTTGGCCAACTAAAAGAAGGAATGAAATATAAAGGGCCCAGTGTTTCAAATGAAGGGAGCATAACTGAAAAAGCAATGAATCCAAATTATATCCATCAACTATGGATGCTTCCTTCAGGTTTTCAGGCAGATACCCTGACCCCTAATTCGTGCATGCGCATTTTATTTATCTTGTTTATTGTTTGTTGCTTTCATTACTGCATTAGCTCCATGAGGACAATAATTTATTCTCAGTTTTGTTTACTGCACTCCAGAGCCTGGAACAGTTAGCACACAGTAAGTGTTTAGTGATTATTTGTTGAATGAATCTGTGCTACAGCAGATACATAGTGGGTACTTGTGCTCAATCTTTTTATTTAAATTAAAAAAATTTTTATTCATTTGTTTTGAGACAGGATCTCACTCTGTCACACAGGCCAGAGTGCAGTGGCCTGATCACGGCTCACTGCAGCCCCGACTTCTGGGGCTCAAGTGATCCTCCCACCTCAGTTTCCCGAGTAGCTAGGAACGCAGACATGCGTCACCACACCCTGCTAATTTTTGTATTTTTGGTAGAGACAGGGTTTTACCACGTTGCTTGTTGATTCACTGATATGGCAGGTCTCAAGCTCCTGAGCTCATGCGATCCTCTCGCCTCAGCCCCCAAAAGGGCTGAGATTACAGGTATGAGCCGCTGCACCTGGCTGTGCTCAATCTTGAGTGCAGATATTGTCATTTATTGTGCTTCATTCTGGTGTTTTTTTTTTTTTTTTTTTTGAGACAGGATCTCATTTTTTTGCCTAGGCTGCAGTGCGGTGGCATCACCATAGCTCACCATAACCTTAAACTCCTGGGCTCAAGCAATCGTCCCACCTCAGTCTCCTGAGTAGCTGGGACTGCAGGTACATGCCACCACACTCGGTTAATTTTTTCACTTTTTTAGATGGTGTATCAGTATATTGCCCAGGCTGGTCTCAAACTCCTGGGCTCAAGCAGTTCTCCCACCTCAGCCTCCTGAGTAGCTGGGGTTACAGGTGTGAGCCACTGGGCCAGCCTTGCTTTATTCTCAAGTTTCGGAAACTGATTCCTGTCTATAGTTCCTCTTAGATACTCTGGCTGATGCTCTAGCATCTCTTTTTAAACTAGATTTCTGAACTCCTAGATTTCTGACCTCATGCTTACATTGGCGTCTTGTCTGTCTTGTTGCTGTTGTTACACGTAATTTTTAAAGACAATAATCTGATTTAGAAGTGACAAATTAGAAGTGGCCCCGGCCAGGTGCTGCTGTTCAGCCAGCACAGCAGTTTGAATTGTTCTGATTTTGAATGAAATCTTCAGGCAAGGCTTGCGCTTTGGACAGCCCACTACTCTCTGTTGTTTTACATTGATTGTTTCTTTTATTATCATAATTATTTAATTTTTGTGTTTCTTTGTGTATTGTCAGTCTCCCATAGAGGCTGGCTCCATGAGGTCAGACAGCTTTTCTCCTTCGTTCATTGCCCTCCACCCCAGCCCTAGCCCAGTGCCTGGTACCAGAGGGAACACAAGAAGTGTAGTTGGCCAGATGAATATACAACATCCAGGATCTGAGGCGATCCCTGGTGTGGGTGTGGAGGAGTAAGGTTGGTCTTTCTACCAAACATACTTAAACATGGCGAGTCCTTAAAGCTGCCAGCTTGGCTGCTATTGCTTGGAATGTTTCTGAAATCCTCTCTGGGAATTGCCTTTTTTCAGTCAGTTTATGATTCAACAGCACAGTTGTTCAAGATTTTCACATTTACAAAGTGCTTTCCCATGCATTTTCCCAATGGAGCGATCATCCCCATTCTGATGAGTGTGCTTAGTTTCCTGTAGTGAATGAATCTGCCTGTGTTGCACAGCAAGTCTGCAGCACGGTGGCCTTGTCCCCCTCCCCCGTGCCAACCTGGTGTTTTCTCCTCTTCACCACCACAGTGAGTGCTTGTCCAGTTTCTGTCGGGGTCGGAGCGGGGGGCCTGGGCCTCTGGTGTTTTCTAGGAAAGAGTGACGTTAGTCCAACATCTTCCGGTAACACTATATTCTTTTTTTTTTTTTTTGAGACAGGGTCTCACTCTGTCACCCAGGGTGGAGTGCAATGGCATGATCTCCACCTCCTGCATTCAAGCCATCCTCCCACTTCAGCCTCCCAAGTAGCTGGGACTACAAGCAAATGCCACCATGCCGGGCTACTTTTTAAAGTTTTGATAGAGATGGGGTTTCACTATGTTTCCCAGGCTGGTCTCAAACTTGTGAGCTCAAACAATCCACCCACCCTGGCCTCCCAAAGTGCTGAGATTATAGACGTGAGTCACTGGTCACTGTGCCTGATCTAAATTCACTTTAAAAAGCACATGAAAAAAACAAAATTGTGTGTGTGTCCGGGTTCCTAGGTAGCCGTATTAAGTGCTGTAATTGATAAGGAGGGCTTTTGGGCCGTAATGAACAGGCAGCGTTGGCACAGGCTCTGCCTCCTGTTTGTTGTCACTGCAGTCGTGTGCCGTCATGTTACAGGGCCCGGGGCTGGGCTTTGGCACCTCTCCCTGCCCCCCCCCCGCCCCCCCCGCCGGCCCTGCCACGGGATTGCTGGGAAGCATGTGCTCGGTGTCTTACTGAAGAGCAGAGTGCTCTTCAATGTGGCTGCTCTTCCCAGGATTGAACACTCAGGAGCCTGGTCTGAAATCTCCAGCCTTCCTTCAGGTTTTATTTTTATGAAAGCCAGCCTGTACTCATTTAAACTAGGGGCCTGAAGACTGGCTTCTGAAAATATACCCCACAGGCCACTCTGCCGTGGCTTGTTTAGGCATTCCAGGGAGGGCTTACTGACCTGAAGGTGTCCTCTGGCCCAGGTCAAAAGACCAGAGAAGACACTGGCGCCAGGACCCACCACTGGCAAGGTAGCTGCCATCTGAGGTAGGAAATTGTTCTTTTTTTCCAGTTGAAGGCAGCCTTAACTATGGCTTCTCAGACATTTGAGACAAAAAAAAAAAAAACAGTTTGACCCTGCCTTTACTTTCTGAAAATGACAGAAACTTTCAGATATATTTTAAGACATGGGTCATAAGCATGACCCGTAGTTTATGTCACCTTAAATAGAGCAGCTGATTAGAACTGGCCATTGGTTATAAAATAAAATAGTAGGTGTAGGTTTGTGGGAACAGGATCCTGACTGCTTCAGTGGTGCTAAGCTGCTCCGTGCCGTGTGGTTTCAGTGTCTTGCCTTCCAGTTGGAACTCCTCTCTGCCCCTTAGCCTGATTTCTTTGTGTGCAACATGGCAAATTATTTCATGGCTAATCCTTCTTACAGACCTGAAATTGTTCTTTTTAGAAAACCTTTAGTAGGTTTTGAGATCCTCTCCTTTGATTCTGAGATGTGGCTGTTAGTAGTTTAATTTCTTTATGTGGTTTCTGAGTAGATTCCAACGACCTATTTTTATTAACAGTTCTTTTATTTTATTTTATTATTTTTTAGAGACAAGGTTTCACCATGTTGGCCAGGATGGTCTTGATCTCTTGACCTCGTGATCCACCAGCCTCGGCCTCCCAAAGTGCTGCGATTACAGGCATGAGCCACAGCAGTTCTTTTAAAAAAAAAATGCTTGAGAGAAAGGAATCTTAGGAACAGATTCCATCTGTGAAATGCAATGGAGAATTTTGGCCAAAGTAGAAGGAATGGAATGGATGATATAAAGGGTGACATTTGTGCTCAGAGTTGATTTCTTGGTGATAGTCTCATGTCTAATTTGAGGTTCCAGAAGCTCTTTAAAGGGTGGATGAGCTGCATAAACTGATGTGAGGAAATTAGACAGTGGTGGGTTCAGCAGAAAGTAAAGGAGCAGCAGTATCCCAGAATCACAGGAAGAAGCCCCAAACTCTGGCTTCCTGGGCCCAAGGAACACTCACCCTTAGAAGGACTTTGCTACTTTTGCACTCTTTTAACCTGGGTCTAAAGCTTGTTGATCTGGCAAGGGACGAAAATACAAGCAGACAGCATTAGTATGTGAGCCCCTGAGCTCTGTGCCTTCCTCATGCCTGTTCGTGAGGCTCATCAGTGTGAGACCATGCTTCAGGTCTCTTGCCCAAGGACTAAGGGTGTGACTGCGAGTGCACACGTTCCATGTGTAGTTGGTGCCCTCTGCTTCCAGATGCCGTGTGCACTATGGTTTCTATTTGAGGGGCTCTCACCTTTTCCTGGGTTCAGTCTCTCTCCCCTTGTCTCTGTCCTGCTTTCTGCCGTGGCTCGCAGTGGTGCTGGATGGACTCTGTCCTTTCTTTTTACAAGTTGATCTCCAAAGGCTGAAAATTGTGAGCAAGATATTTTTCCCCAGTCCCTGTTTATACAATCAGTCTTGCCTTCTTGGTCCATGATCTGGCTATATATCTGAAACTAGCAGTTAATAAGGATTTTGGTATAAAATACATGACTGATAAATATATTAAAGTCCTTCTTGTATGTCATTTTCAAAGAAAACAGGCTTCCCTTTGACTTTGCTTTATGTAGACTTATTTCCTAATCTGGAAATGTGGCCAGCTAGAACACTGTTACTCCCACTGTGAAGCTGTCCTTTTTGCTGGTAGAAAGCCCTAGACATCACAGCAAGGCGATGGGGCTTTCCCTGGCTAGTTCTCATGGCCATCCTGACTTCCAAAGACAAGCACATTAAAAAACAAAATCGTGTGTGTCCAGGTTCCTAGGTAGCCATATTAAGTGCTGTAATTGATAAGGAGGGCTTTTGGGCCGTAACGAACAGGCAGCCTTGGCACGGGCTCTGCCTCCTGTTTGTTGTCACTGCAGTCGTGTGCCGTCATGTTACAGGGCCTGGGGCTGGGCTTTGGCAGCTCTCCCCGCCCAAGCAGTGTGACCACATGCCCTGAAGGGTAGAAGAACAGTTAGGAGAGCTTTCAGAATTTGAAAAACTCCTAGAAGGGGTTGGAATTATCAACATGAACAGCTTCATCTGGTCAGGAAAGTTATGCTGGAATTGAACCTGATTCTCAGATAAATGGCTTGCTCTGGGGTATCTTTTCCCACCATGGTCATTCTGTGTTAGCAGGGGAGAATTGGCACTGGATTTTGTTTTTTGTTTGTTTTTTTTTTTTTGAGACAGAGTCTCACTCTGCCACTCAGGCTGGAGTGCAGTGGCACAGTCTTGGTTCACTGCAGCCTCTGCCTCCCAGGCTCAAGCCATCCTCCCACCTCAGCCTCCCAAGTAGCTGGGACTACAGACGTGCGCTACCATGCCTGGTTAGTTTTTGTATTTTTTGTAGAGACAGAATTTCACCATGTTGCCCAGGCTGATCTTGAATTCCCAGGCTCAAGCGATCCCCCTGCCTCGGCCTCCCAAAGTGCTGGAACTACAGGCGTGAGGCACTGCGATCGGCCTTGGCACTGGCTTTTAATTTACTTCGCATTCTGATTTGATAGCAACCCACCAGACTGAATGCAACGTGCCCTCTCCCCACAGCAAGCGGCCCAGGCCAAGGATGGATCCCATTCACCTGGTGCCATGTTTGCCTCAGGCAAAGTGGTCCCCAGGGCCAGGAGACCAAGGCTGGATGTTGTGTCAGGTGCTCAAGGAGTCCCAGAAGTGTACAAGACGGTGTGTAGTTTTCTCTCTTTTCTTCATGTCATAGAGTGCTGGCTTGAGTTTTAATTGTTTTAATTAGGTTGCATGAAAGTGCAGTTTGTTGGGAGCTTTAATCATCTTCCACTGGGGAGCCTTGCTGGGCTGGTTTATTTTCATCCTGCTCCTCCCGGGGTGTGAGCGGGGGGTTGAGGGACATTTTAGTCCCTGTCCGCTCTCTCCTGCTTTGCTGGCTTTGATAACCACATTTTCTAACATAAAACTTGGGACATGAGAGCCTGACTGCCAACAGTGTTGTAGAGTTTTCTCCTGTTTGTTAATTTGATTAAATGGAAGGATTTATGAAGATATAGAAGCTAAACAGCATTAGACACTTAATGATCTTCCTTTATTTGGAAAGAACCACTGTTCGTAAGCCAGGGGTCCCTACAGAGAGCCTTGGGAGTCTGATTGTTGGGTGAGGTCCTGGGCCAGGAACTTTGAGTTAGTCACGGTCATGGTGATGCTGGTGGCAGCTGTGTTCCGTCTGTGCACACAGATGAATTCATCCAACCTCGTAACAAACCAGGAGGCAGGTCCTCTCACAACGTCAGCTCAGAAGTGAGGACACCGAGTCCCAGGGCAGTGAGGCCCTTTTGCCAGGCTGCCAAGTGACTGGGCCAGGGTATCACCCCAGCCAGGCTGGCTTGAGGTTCATCCTTATGACCCCTGCACTGCCGCTGTTAGGCTGCAGTTGGTGTTTTTCAGGTGGTCTCTGAGTTCTGGGAAGCACCAGGCTGCATACTTGGCTCTTGACCCCCATAATCTCAACGGCGTTCTGCCTCAGCCCCAGGTTGTAGGTTTGAAATGGGGTGGACTTCACAGGCTCTGGCCTCTAGCAGCCCATGGAGGAGTGTTCAGAGGGGTTTTCACCCAACATGCCTAATGGAGCTCTGGGCCCCAGCCCCAGAGGCTGAGCCCAGCTATCCTTCCCTGAGCCCAGGCCCCCAGTCCTTTCGCATCTCAAGCTCATTGTGGGCAGTGGCTGGTCCCTGGGCCATTCTGGACTAGGCAGGGTAGTCCTACCCTGAGACCTACCTGGCACAAAGACCTGGGATTGCAGTGAGAAAAAAGCTTTTACCAAATAGCCATCCAGCTGGGTTGAACTCTACCCAAGCCTCCACTCCTCAACCAGCTTATTACATGCAAGTTCTAAGCTATACTTACCTGGAGCCTGCTGTCGCTTTCTGTCAATTGCTATGATTTTCTGGTAAAGTTATGTCAACAAACTGGCAACCATTCTCACCTCCCACTGTTTATCCCTCCTTCCCCTGGGAAACCCTCCCACATTCCCTGTTTTCAGGATCTTGGTCCTGTGCAGAACTCCAGGTAGTGCCCATAGAACCTGGAGTGGCACAGACCTCGGTGCCTGCCCTCCACCTTTCCTGAGCACTTCCCAGGTTCCAGACAAAGGGTCCTTAGGACCCAGCATAGCCTGCAGGCAAGAATACCTGGCCAGAGCTTCATCTTGGGGCAGGGATGGTACCAGTAGTGTCTGGGCAAAGAGCTTGGTGCTTTAGATACCACTTTAATCCCCAGTTCATCCATCAGAGGCTTGGCCTAGTGTAAAGCAAGAGGGAGCTGTAGCCACACAGCAGATAGTAGCTGAGCAGTTTTCAGAAGTGGATTAAGTGGCAGTTTGTGGGAAACTGTCATTTTTACAGTCTAAGAATGTGGCTGTTTTTTTATGGTCAACAATTCTGGTGTGGCCGGGTGCGGTGACTCACACCTGTAATCCCAGCACTTTGGGAGGCTGGGGTGGGCGGATCACCTGAAGTCAGGAGTTCGAGACCAGCCTGACCAACATGGTGAAACGGCATCTCTACTAAAAATACAAAAATTAGCCAGGCTTGGTGGTGTGTGACTGTAGTCCTAGCTACTCAGGAGGCTAAGACAGGAGAATTGCTTGAACCGGGGAGGTGGAAGTTGCAGTGAGCCAAGATGGCGCCTCTGCACTCCAGCCTAGGTGACAGAGTGAGACTCTGTCTCAAAAAAAAAAAAGAATTCAGGTGTATCTGGAAAAGCAGGTGAAAAAGTAAATGCTAAACTAGTTGAGTTGACAGTTCCAGTTGCGGTAGAATCCTCTTGCAGGGGGCAGTTTAGCATAGATCAGGAGAGCCACCCTGAACATGAACTTCAGGGTCAAAGCGACTTGGTGCATAGACAGATTCATGTTGGGAGTCCGCAGTATTCCTGGCTTCACTCTAGCATCCAGAGTTGATGCCCTGGATGGGATATTAAAGTGGGCTTGAGTTGGGATATTAAAGTAGGTGGGTGAGGTTTTACATCATTGCTCCAAGCTGATGAATAATTTAAAGCTACAGGCTGGTTTGCCAGAACTCTGTTCTTGGTTTCCAGCCTCTTCTTTCCTGAGAAGGATTCTGTGCTCATAAACCACAGCCCTGGAGTTGGACTGTGAGCCTTCTGTCTCATAGACTCTGGGTTGCTCCTCAAGTGGCCTCCAGGGCATTGCTTTCCAGTGACAGCACATGGTGCTCACCACGGTCCTCACCAGCTGAGGTCACCAGGAGATAAGGTTCCCCTCTCATCTCCTGCTTTGGGCACGGGGGGACAGGTGAATGTGGAGGAATGGGGGAGGCTCAGGAGAAATAAGGGCAGGTGGGGAAAAACACACATTTCCCAAGAATCAGCTGCACACTGTTGCACACACACTCATACAGCCTCCGGGTTTCATCTGGCCAACCATGGCTCACTGGGGAATGCTGGGTGGGAACATGCCACGGGCACAGCGGGGCAGCACGCTCACTGGCCAGAGCCCATGCTGCTGCTTGGCACAGGGCCCTGCACTGAATCCCTTTGGGCGTCCGTGAGGCCTGTGGTCAGAAGTCCATCTGTGACCCTCACAGTGACAGTCGAGGGGCTGCCCCACCCAGAAACATCCATCCTCTCAGGGTCTCCTCTGAAGAGGATAAGACTGGTACAATTTCTTTTTCTTTTCCTTAAAAAAACCCTTTCTAGTTTCACAAATATTCAGGGATTGAAAACAGGCGTTATTTGAGGTGAGGCCAACACAGGTTTGCAAAGGAGAGAAGGTGAGTACTGACACGTCACCTCTTGCTGTGACACTGCAGGTGACTGCGTCCGAGGCTGAATGGCAGTCTCCGCGTGTTCCCCGAGGGGCAGCATGAGGCCTGTGGCTTTTCTGTCTGCTCTTGTCAGTACTGAGTGACAGGAGGAAGCTCCGCAGTGCTGAACAGTCGGCCAAGGGTGTAGGGCCTGGGACAATACTTGCCGGGGCCTAGAGCTGGAGTCCGTAGAGGAAGATCTGGGATTCCTATCAGACGAGAGGAAGAGCCTAGGCAAGTCCCCTGAGCTCTGCTACTTTGTCACTGGTGTGTTTGCTTTTGGTTCTTCCAGGAAGAGTCTGCTGAAGGTGAGGGCCATGGACTTCATCACCTCCACAGCCATCTTGCCCCTGCTGTTCGGCTGCCTGGGCGTCTTCGGCCTCTTCCGGCTGCTGCAGTGGGTGCGCGGGAAGGCCTACCTGCGGAACGCTGTGGTGGTGATCACAGGCGCCACCTCAGGGCTGGGCAGAGGTAGGTCCTGGAGGCAGTGCTGCCAGAGGGTGGGGAGAAGTCAGCCAGGGATGAGGAGCCTCCCAGCTGCCCAAGGACCATCAGCACAAATGCCTGAAGTGGCAGCAGGAAGTGCAGATAAGGGAAGTGGGCCGGATGGCACTGTCCTTGGTCAAAGTGGGAAAAGCAGGAGCCAAAGCGCATTAAGAAATGACTCAGCATCGGGTGGGAGGCAAGAGCAGGCGAAGCAGCCTGGCCCTGGGGTAGGTGGGGTGGGGTGCATGCCCCTCGCAGGGCAGCTCTGCTCAGCCCCAGTTGCTTGCCGAGGTAGGAATTTTATGTGAAATCTCCCAATTTCCAAATACGGACAGCTAATTTAAAACGTGTTTTTACCTCTATGAGGACCAAATAAAACATGTCCTTTCTTGGATTCAGCGGGGACCTCTGGTTCGCAGCTTTGGTGCACGCTTTTCTGTGAGCCTTGCCATCCCAGTGCCAGGCCCCTGGCTGTACCCTCAGCATGGTCTCAGCAAGGCCAGAGACAGGATAAATGGCACCTCAGCTGTTCCATGGTCTCCTCTAGGTCTGTTGCAACCCAGTGAACACCATGAGCTTCTAAGTCTCAGGAATGGTATTCTGGGACCCTGGCTTGGAGTGTCAAAACCTGGGCTTCCCCTTCTCCCATTTCTGGAAGCCTGTGAGTTACAGAGTTCTGCTGTTTTCCTGCCACACGTGTATATTGACTTGGCACATTGCACATGCACATGCCACACCATCTGCCATCCATACTCACGCTGAGTTCCATGGAAGAAGGCTGAGGAGTTCCCTGAATTGTGGTGACCCACCTGCTGCTGCATCTTCTGGTTGCTGATAGCTCAGCTGGAGCTGATGGATCACCTGCTAAGTGGGAGGCTCTGGGCCAGATGCTAGGACAAACAGATGAAAGACAGGGTCCCTTCCTTCAAGGAGGTCACAGTTGACTGTTGTAATGAGAAAGGCAAGGACTTATCTCTGTATATTGCCATTGCAGTAACGTATGCTCCCAAACCAGCCTGCTGGGGACAAGGCACATGTGTATGCGCTGGGTGGTGCTAAGCATTTTTACATGCATTATCTCACTGACTTCTCGTAGCTAAGATTCAGAGAAGGAATGACCAGGACTTCCAGCCAGAAAGTGAAAACCAAGAGTCAAACCCACATCTCTCTGTCTCTAGAACTCACCGTCTTAAAGCTTCAGCAGGGGAGATGGCCAGGTAAAAGGAAAGGTGGGCTGGTAGGACATTCCAGATGGGCTCAGAGGTGGGAGCAGCATGGTCGCACAGGGACTTACAAACAGTTGGGTGCTGCATGAACATCGAGGAGCAGATGGGCCTTTGTAGTGGAACTGACTTGCAGTTGGCCAGGGGTGGCCTGGGAAGGCTTTAGGGAGTATGGATTCATTTATGCACCACTGTGGATGTTAGGTGAGGTCTCCAGGGGTGAATACCATGTCTGTCATTGGATATCCAGACCTTTGCAGGGACAGCTGTCCGCAGGCGCTTTGCCATCATCAGTCCTCTGACTTACTCAGTTACTATGTATAGGGTGGTCAGCAGCCTCTTCTCCTGAGCTCAAAGAGAAGCATTTTGTGGAAGTCCTTGAAGAGCATTTAAGAGATGGCAGAGGTGGAGCTCTGAGTCACAGGTGCTCCCATCCGTGGATGTTTGAGAAGCATGCTGTCATCTTCATTCTGCATCTCCTCTCCCGACACCAAGATTATGAAGGGAACAGAAAATGTCACAGAGGTCACCAGGCCTGTCTGTGTATCACAAGATGTCAGGCCTTTCCTGGATTCTGTCACCGCTTATATTCTGCCCGATTTAACTTCTTGGGAACAAGAGTCCCTCCATCCAGATAAAAGTAGGGCAGATTCTTAACTGGCCATGTCAAGTACGCCACTGTTGATGTCACCAAGGATGTGCTGCTGTCCCCTTATTTCTTTGAGGAGGCGGAGCTGTATGCTGTCTCAGTGGCTCTGCCTGCTGTGCAGCCACCCAGAAGGTTTGGAGTTATGCAGTGAGTCTTCAGTTTTCATATCTATCCTGTCTCCTGTTTTGTGTATTTAAGCTTCTTGAGCTTGTCCTTGTAGAATAGCGGGACCACTAACTAAAGGAACAGAACATTCTGGATGCCTGCTTCCTCCAGCTTTAGCCACATGGCTGTGCGCAGCTCTCTTGATTTCCAGCCAAGCGTGCCAGTGGCATTGGACAGTCACCCACAGCCCTTCACATACGGTACCTTGGAGTTGTTTTCCTTTCTCCTTGGACCCTCCTACCTTCCGGTATCAACTTTTTCAAGAAATGAAAATGGAATCCTTCCAGTCTGTTGTTTTCATTTCTGTCACTCCCTACACAAATTTTCATTTCCTCTCTTTTTGGCTTTGCTAGGAAGCAAAAATCAAACAGAATTAAGGCAGTCATCTTCCGAAAGTTGTTTAGACTCCAGTGGGACTCCCACCTTTGGTTCTGTATCCGCACCCTTTGGTGGCCCCTTACAAATGTACTATGCATTGGTCAGGACAAGACAAAATGGGGTGAGGAAGCAAGGAGGGCCCAAGGTTCCTAACCTTTGGGAATGATTTCTAAACCGGATGAGCAGTTCTAGCCTCAGGAATGCGGGCATCTGGCTTGGAGTGCAGCCACCACCCCCCTTATTGCTGTGGGGACTTTGCTGCTCTGCTGAGAAGTGCACCAGGGCAGGTGGGGCTGGAGCGCTGGGACCAGGCCTCACTACCCAGGGTGGGTGCTCTCTCTGAGCTTCCACCCTTTGTCAGGATGAGCCAATGAACACACCAACCTAATGTCCTTCAAAGAAGATGGTGTGTCTAGATTGAGACTACTTAGCACCTCTTTCCAGAAGACTGTCGGGTCTGTGGAGAGGCGCCTGGGGGTGAGCCAGTGCTGTGTGGGGAGCTGAATGAGGAGCTGTGGACCACAGGGAGGCTTTACACCATGAGACAGACATCAGGGAGTCTTCCCTCAGACCTCTCAGGACCCCTGGTGCTGAAGGACACTGGAGTTTCCTCTCCTCCCCTGTTTTGAACCCATCTAGCTTTCAGGAAGTTTGACACTTCTCTAAGGGAAGGGCTATTCAGACCAGTACACACTGCCTGCCCCTCTGGCCTTTCCTTCCTTCCCAGCTGAGGAGATAGATGGCAGTTCTGATTGTCTGACCCTGCAGCATTAGCCCCTCACCATCTGGCTCCCTGAGATGGAACTAGTCTGCAAAGGCCATTCCTGTCCATGAACTGGGAGCTAGGGCACCACCTGGTCACGTGGGCCTCTAAGATTTGGTCTGGAACCAAGTCGGTGGCTAACTTGGTGTCAGGTCAGGGTGGGCCAGGGGCCGAGGTGTCCTGTACAGATCTGCTGGTGAGCATTTGAGGGAGACTACACCTCAGATGAGGACAGGAGTGCCGCTTTAAACCAGCATGTGGCTGGGTGTGGTGGCCCACACCTGTAATCCCAGCAATTTGGGAGGCCCAGGCAGGAGGATCGCTTGAGGTCAGGAGTTCTAGACCAGCCTGGGCAGGCAAAACCCCGTCTCTACAAACATTAGCCAGGTGTGGTGGCATGTGCCTGTAGTCCCAGCTACTTGGAAGCCTGAGGTGGAGGATCACTTGAGCCTGGGAGGCTGAGGCTGCAGAGAGCCATGATCACAGTACTGCAGTCTAGCCTGGGTGACAGACCAAGAGAACCTGTATCCAAAAAAAAAAAGTCAAAAACTACGTTCAGTTTTCATCATCTGTTTTTAGAACATTGTAATTTATTTATTTACACTTATTTTTCTATTTTTATTTTTTGAGACAGGTCTTGCTCTGTCCCCCAGGCTGGAGTACAGTGGTGTGATCACGGCTCACTTGACTTCCCAGGCTCAAGGGATTCTCCTACCTCAGCCTCCTGCGTAGCTGGGACTACAGGCATGTGCCACCGCACCTGGCTAATTTTTTATTTTTTATAGAGGTAAGATCTCCCTATTTTGCCCAGGCTGGTCTGAAACTCCTGGGCTCAAGCGATCCTTCTGCCTCAGCTTCCCAAAGTGCTGGGATTACAGGCATGAGCCACCGTGCCCAGCTACATTTTTACAAAGTGGTTCAGAAATACGGCCAGGCACAGTGGCTCATGCCTGTAACCTCAGCATTTGGGGAAGCCATGGCAGGAGGATCGCTTGAACTCAGGAATTTGACACCAGCCTGGGCAACATGGCAAAATCCCCATCTCTACAAAAATATAAAAATTAGCCAGCTATGTTGGTAGGTATCTGTGGTCCCACCTACTCTGGAGGCTGAGGTGGGAGGATCACTTGAACCCAGGAGTTCAAGGCTGCAGTGAACTATAATTGTGCCACCACACTCCAGCCTGAGCAACAGAGCAAAACCCTGTCTCTAGAAAAAACATTTTTAATAAACAGAAATGCAAAAACGACAGTTGACACTGCCGTAGTGCTGTTTATCTAGGGAGCACGTAGTAGGAAAGTACCTGCCTTAGCTCATTCAGTCCCACAGTCACACCCCCAGGGACTGAATGAGCTAAGGTAAGTAATCTCTTACTGCAGTGCTTGATACATAAAAAGCATCCTAAATAAGAGGAAAGTCAGAAACACAGAGGTGCTAACTTACCGGAGTTCAAGTCTAGCTCAAGTCTATTCTCTTGGCTGCTGGGCTGCTGCTTTTCATAAGCTGTATGTACGTTTTCAGGGCACTATTTATTTATATAGGATATGCTGCAGGGAAGGCTAAGCAAGAAGTAGCAGCATCACCCTCTTCCTCCTCTCCTCCCATCACTGTTTCCTTTCTGACTCCCCACAGGGTACTCCTCCACCCCCGGTTCTGATGGTTTACCCTCCTGCGTCCAGGGGCCCTCCCGCTTAGCCACAGGAGAATTAACCTGTGACTCTTCTGGGGCCCCCATTTAAGGCTGATCACGGCCTTCCCTGGGATTGGATCAGAGCTGGCTGGGAAGAGACAAGACAAAACTGTGTGGCAGGGGCGTCGTGTGGATGTGAGCTCTGGGGCCCGCCCACGCGTGAGAGCGCCCCTGCAGCCAGCGCTTGGGTCCTTCCTAGGTTTCGGCACTCCGGCTCTCCTCTCCATTCTTGAGCTTCCCCACAATCCCTCTGGCAAATTCTCTTTTTGCTTTACGCCAGGGTGAGTTCAGTTTCTGTTTCTTGCCACCAAAACAATATAGAGCACGTGTCTGGCTAGCTTTGGACTGTCCCTGCTGTGGTCTTAGTTGAAGTCCTCATCAGTTGTCACCTGGAATAGTGCGGTGGGCTCGGTAGAGTCTGCTTTCCTCCAGTGTCCCCACTCCCTCCTGCCCAGTGGGACTGAGCCTTTTCAAAGGCAGGCACCCTTAATAGGCCCGCGTGTGGCAGGCACTCCCATGCACTGATGTGACCCCTTCCTAGCCAGTGAGGCTGTTAGACCTTTTGTCCCAGCCCCATCTGCCTGCGGCCCCGCAGACACTCTGCTCCCTCTGCCTCAAGGACTCCCTGGGAAACGGCCCATCAGACCTTGTAAGGCCTCAGTGCTCTGCCCCAGCTTTTCTACAGGACCATGTATTTCCAGGAGAGCTGTGCCTGGGTAATGCCACCACACAGCCTTGGCAGGGCACAGCACCATAATAGCTGGCCCTGACTGTCCTTGCCAGTCAGGACAAGCCCCTGCCTGAGTGACGCTGGGCCCCCTCAGCTGTGAAGATGGGTGATGCTCACAGCTGATCCAGGTGAACAGAAGTATCATGAGGTGTTCTGAGCTTGGTACTTGACACATCTGTCCATCTCAGCCTGCCTTTCTCTTTGCTGTGTGGATGTCTGTGGCACTGGATATGAGCCCTGCACTGGGCCCTAGCTCCCACCTTCATGCTGGGCCACACAGCAGGGGCCAACACAGACACGTCAAGGGTGTGAAACAGCAAACGGCAACACTGGGTGAATTTGAACTGTATTTGAACTGAATGGCTGTCAAGGCCCTTTTCTCTTCCCTTAGAATGTGCAAAGGTTTTCTATGCTGCGGGTGCTAAGCTGGTGCTCTGTGGCCGGAATGGTGAGGCCCTAGAAGAGCTCATCAGAGAACTCACCGCTTCTCATGCCACCAAGGTGAGCCAGGGGCATGCTTTCCATGGGGAAGGAGTGCAGGCCATCTTCTGTAGGCACTGAGGAGGTGGCGGGCCACTCCTGGACTGCTGAGCTGCAGGACATCCATGTGTCACACTGTCCCAGGGAAGGCAGCAGGTCTCCATAGCAAACTGGGCTCCCTGCATGGGGAGGGAGAACTGTCCAGTGGTTTACATCCCAGTGCCCCTGCTGGCTAGCACTGTGAGTTTAGAAGGTTCTCTCTTGTCCTCCCTTTCCTTTTACTTGGCTAAGCTCTACTCATTGGGTGGGAGTGGGGATTGGTGATGACTTTAACAGTTTTTTTTTTTTTTTGAAATGGAATCTCGCTCATCACCCAGGCTGGAGTGCAATGGCACGATCTCGGCTCACTGCAACCTCCACATCCCGGGTTCAAGCAATTCTTCTGCCTCAGCCTCCCAAGTAGCTGGGATTACAAGCACATGCCACCATGCCTGGCTAATTTTTCTATTTTTGTAGAGACGGGGTTTCACCATGTTGGCCAAGCTGGTCTTGAACTCCTGACCTCAGGTGATCTGCCCACCTCGGCCTCCTGAAGTGCTGGGATTACAGGCGTGAGCCACCACACCAGCCCTTGTTTTATTTTCTTAAACAGGGTCTTGCTCTGTCACCCAGGCTGGAGTGCAGTGGCACAGTCATAGCTCACTGTAGCCTTGAACTCCTGGGCTCAAGTGATCCTCCCACGTCGGCCTCTTGAGTAGCTAGGACTATAGGTGTGTGCCACCACACCCAGCTAAATTTTTTTTTTGAATTTTATATAGAGACAGGGTCTTACTATGTTGCCCAGATTGGTCTTGGACTTGTGGCCTCAAGTGATCCTCTCACCTCAGCCTCCTCACTGTGGTTTTGATTTGCATTTCCCTAATTAGAAATGATGTTGAGCATCTTTTCATGTGCTTATTTATCATTTATAAATCTTTGGAGAAGTATCTATTCAGGGCCGGGCACGGTGGCTCACACCTGTAACTGCAGCACTCTGGGAGGCCGAAGCGAGTGGATCACTTCCAGGAGTTCGAGACCAGCCTGGCCGACATGACAAAACTCAGGCCCTACCAAAAAATACAAAAATTAGCTAGGTGTGGTGCTGCACGCCTGTAGTCCCAGCTACTCAGAGGGCTGAGGCAGCAGAATTGCTTGAACCCCGGATGTGGAGGCTACAGTGAGCCGAGATTGGCCCAATCCCACTCCAGCCTGGGGGACAGAGTGAGAATCTGTCTGAAAAACCAGAAATGTCTATTCACGTCCTTTGCCTGCTTTTTAAATCAGGTTGTTGTTTGTTGTTGTTGAGTTTAGGAGTTCTTTATGTATTCTGGATGTTAATCCCTTGTAAGATACGTGATTTGCAAATATTTTCTCCCATTCAGTATCATGTCATTTTCTTAGTACTCTGGTGAACAGAAGCCTTTAATTTTGATGAATTTGGGTTTTTTTTCTTTTGTTTGCCTTTGCTTTTGGTGTCATATCCATGAGGTTGTTGCCAAGTCCGACGTCATGCAGATTTCCTGCAGTGTTTTCTTCTATAAGTTTTATAGTTTTATAAAATGTTTCTTCTCACATTTTAGGTGATTGATCCACTTGAGGTAATTTTTGTATATGTTCTTAGCTAAGAGTCCAGTTTCATTCTTTTGCATGTGGTTATCTACTTTTCCCAGCACCACTTGTTGAAGACTGTCCTTTCCTCATTGAATGGGCATCCTTTCAAAAATCAATTGATTACATATTTGAAGTGTGTATTTCTAGGTTCTTTGTTCTATTCAGTTGGTCTATATGTCTGTCCTACTGGTTTTTCTCCCCCGGGAGGGGTGGAGCATGAGGGCAGGAAGCCTGGGGGAGGGGGGAGGAGGAGAAGGACCCATACTGTTTTAATTGCTGTACCTTTGTATAAGTTTTGAAGTCCTCCAACTGTCCTTTTTCTGGCGTGTTTTGGCTATTCAGGGCCCATTGTATTCCCATATGAATTTTAGGATTATTTTTTTCTATTTCTGCAAAAACTGCCGGTGGGATTTTGATAGGAATACCGTCAAATCTGTTGATCACTTTGGGTAGTACTGTCACATGAACAGTCTTCATTCCATTAATGCAGGATGTCTTTCCATGAACTTACATCTTCTTTAATTTCTGTCAGCATTGTTTATAGTCTTCAGTGTACAGTCTTTCACTTCCTTAGATTTATTGCCAAGTATTTGTCTTAGTCTGTTTTATGCTGTTGTAACAGAATATCAGAGACTAGGTAATTTTAATTTTTATTTTATTATTATTAATTATTTTTTAGAGACATTGTCTTTCTCTGTCACCTAGGCTAGAGTGCAGTAGTGTGATCCTGGCTCAATGCAGCCTGAAAATCCCGGGCTCAAACAGTCCTCTGCCTCAGCCTCCTGAGTAGCTGGGACTACAGGCACACGCCACTGTGCTGGGTTAATTTTTTAATTTTTTTGTAGGGACAGAGTCTTGCTGTGTTTCCCAGGCTGGTCTCGAACCCCAGGCCTCAACTGATTTATCCACCTTGGCCTCCCAGAGTGCCAGGACTGAGTAATTATTAAAGAGATCTATTTATCAAAGTCCGGAGGCTGAGAAATCCAAGTTTGAGGGGCCAGCATCTGGGGAGGGTCTGGTGTCTGGCAGGGGCCTTCTTACCACGTCATAACCTGTAGGAAGGCATCACATGGGTGAGAGAGAAAGAAAGGGGCTGAATTTTATCCTTTGATAAGGAAGCCACTCCCACAGTGACACATTAATCCATTCATGAAGTTCCCACCTCTCAACACTGTTGCATTGGGGATTCAGTTTTTAACACATGGGTTTTGGGACACACATTCAAACCTTAGCATGTTTCATTTTTTTAACTGCTCTTGTAAATGGAATTGCTTTCCTGATTTCCTTTTCAGATTATTATTGTTTGTGTACGGAAACACAGCTGATTTCCGGATGTTGCTCTTCTACCCTGCCACTTTGCTCAATTTGTTAATTAACTCTTATTAGCTTTTGTGGATTTGTTGGAATTTCATATAGATAGAATCATGCCATCTGCAAACAGAGATAGTTTTACTTTTTCCTTTCCAAATTGGGTCTCTTTTTTTCTTGTCTAATTGTTCTGGTTAGCACTTCCAGTGTAATGTTGAGTAGCCATTGTGAACGCAGGCATCCTTGTATTGTTCCTGATCTTAGAGGAAGGCTTTCCATCTTTTTCCACTGAGTCTGTTATCTGTGGGTTTTTCATAAACATCCTTTGCTGTGTTGAGGAATTTTTGGTCTATTCCTAGTTTATTGAGTATGTTTACCTTGAAAGGGTGTTTGATTTTGTTAGATCTCTTTTCTGCATTACTTGAGATGATCAAGTGGGGGTTTTTTCTTCATTCTATTAATGTGGTGTATTATAATGATCAATTTTTTTTTAAATTTATTTTTAAAGAGACAGGATCTTGTTATGTTGCCCAGGCTGGCCTCGAACTCCTGGGCTCAAGCAAGCCTCCCACCTCAGCCTCCCCAAGTGCTGGGGATTACAGGCATGAGCCACTGTGCCTGGCCATGACTGATCTTCCTATGTTGAAGCAACCTTGCTTGCATTCCTAGGATAAATCCCACTTGGTCATGGTGAATAATTTTTTAATACGCTGTTAAATTCAATTTACTGGTATTTTGTTGAAGATTTTTGCATCTATATTCACGAGAGATATGACTCTGTAATTTTCTTGTGGTATCTTTAATCTGGCTTTAGTATCAAAGTAGTGCTGGCCTCAGAGTGAATTAGGAAGTGTTTTCTCCTCTTCTTGTTTTCTAGAAGAGTACGAGAAGGACTGGTGTTAATTCTCCTTTAAATGTTTGGCAGAATTCACCAGTGAAGCCATCCAGTCCAGGGCTTTTCTTTGTTGGAAGGTTTTTGCTTACTGATCCAATCTCTTTATCTGTTATAAGTCTCCTGAGATTTTATATGTCTTCTTGAGTCAGTTTAGTAATTTGTGTTTCTCAAGGAATTTATCCATTTATTCTAGTTTTTCTAACTTGTTGGCAAATAATGTTCATGGTATTCTTTTATAATCATTTTTTATAATCATAATCTTTTTTATCATCTCTTGTCATTTCCATAGTCAGTGGCCCCACCTTCATTTGTGATTTTGGTTGGTTGTGTCTTCTCTGTTTTTTCCTTGTCAGTCTAGTTAATGCTTTCTCAATTTTGTTGATCTTATCAGAGAACCAGCTTTTGGTTTCATTGATTTTTGTTGTTTTTCATATTGTTTGTTTATCTCTGCTCTAATCTTTATGACAGTATTTCCTTCCTCTGCTGGTTTTGGGTTTAGTTTGCTGTTCTTTTTCTCGTTCCTTAAAGTATAAAGTTCATTATTGTTTTGAGCCTTAGTGATCTGTAGCTACATACATCTGTACATAGCTCAGATGGCCTGTCACTCAGAAAGTGAATTTGGTGTCTGTTGTATTTGACCAGGTGCAGACACACAAGCCTTACATGGTGACCTTCGACCTCACAGACCCTGGGGCCATAGTTGCAGCAGCGGCCGAGATCCTGCAGTGCTTTGGCTGTGTGGACATACTTGTCAACAACGCTGGGATCAGCTACCGTGGTACCATCATGGACACCACAGTGGATGTGGACAAGAGGGTCATGGAGACAAACTACTTTGGCCCAGTTGCTTTAACGAAAGGTAACCGTTTGGAGAAACGAGCAGTCACGAGTGATATGTTGCCATTCTTTTGACTTCACTTGGATCCTTTTCAGCTAAACGTTCCCTGTCTCCGTCGTCTCTGTTGCCCTGGAGTGGGTGTTACTGTTACAGGTTTGGCGTCTGCTTTACAGTTTCCAGTCAAGCTGTTCTCCTGGGTGACAGCCTCACTGGTGCAGCCTCACCTACGTGTCTTTATCATGGTGCCTGCAAAGCCCTGCAAGGTGGGAGATTTTTATGTCCCACCACAGATGTCGGTCCAGGGCAGAGGCTCCAGCAGGAAAAGGGAACTGAGCTGCCCGTCCGCAGTGACCTCCGTCCTTGTTTCCTTGCCTCTCTTCTCCCTCCTGCTGGCCTGCTGGCACTCTGCGGGGCATAGGGGGCTGGGAGTTCCCAGATAGGCCTCCACCCTAGGGGTTTTCACCATTCTCCCTCACTCTGACTAACGACTAGAAGTTGGGTACTTGTGTAAGCCTCTGCCTCTGTCCTCAGCACTGCTGCCGTCCATGATCAAGAGGAGGCAAGGCCACATTGTCGCCATCAGCAGCATCCAGGGCAAGATCAGCATTCCTTTTCGATCAGCGTGTGAGTACTTCTCTCTCCCATTTATGCTTTATTGTTTTCTCCCAATTATAAAAATAACACATTTACTATTCAGAATTTAGACATCGTAGCAATAAACTATCCAGAGTGCAAAGGCACTTTAGAATGTGTTCTCCAGAGCCACATGCCTGGGTTCAAATCCCGGCTCCGTTTTCTGTCCCCTCTGTGACCTTTGGCAAGTGTCTCTACTTCTCTGTGCCCGGCCCTCAAGTGTACATGGAGACAGCCTCAGCCTCAGCCCACAGGACTGCTGTGAGTGCAGTGCATGGAGCTGCCCCAGGCATTAGGCACGGGCCAGCCACTCTTATTGTTATGATGATTAGATTGTCCCACAGATGTAATCATGTCATCACTTTGGGACGTATGCCTCCACATGTTTTTCTACATAGAATTCAAATAAGCGAAAATGGGATGGCGTTATTCATACCGCTTTGTGGCTTGTCAGTCCCACTTAACAGTGAATCTTTCTGCGTCAGCATATATGGATTTACCTCTTCCTTTCACGTGGATATAGAGTAATTCATTGAATGAGTGTGACATAATTGATCTAGCCATTTTTCTAGACACTTGAGCATTTTTTTCCCCCTCAGTCTTTGACCATTAACAGTAGTGCTATGTAGAACATTCTCAAATATTTTTATCTCTGGGCACTCAGTGAGAGGGTTTCCATCAAAAGGGTCTTAAGGTAATTTCACATACTGTCCTTTCTTTGCATCACCTCCTGAAAGGAAATACTGCCTATACCAGCCTCATCTCCTGTCCGCCACCCAAGGGCTAGGCCCAGCCACAGCCTGGTCAGCAAAGGCAGGGAAAGCTGAGCTGCTCTAGCACTTTCCAAGGGCAGCCGCAAGCATCCAGTTCCATGACACGGCAGGGCCAGCTGTGAACTGGGAGTGTAAGACAGTTTATTCCTTCTTACAAGATCTGAATCCCAGCTCTACCTTTTGGTTCTGGTTGTATTTTCTTCAACACATGACTTAACTATTCTGATCCTGTTTCCTTACATATTAGTGAGATTTACACTCATCATACATGTTTGTACATACATTATTTCCCTGTTTGTTAATACTCTATTTCAGCTTTGGATAGGACAGCCATCTAAGGCTTCTCAAATGGTTCAGGAAAAAAATAACATATGGAATCAGAAATGATAAAGCAAATGAGTTAAAATGTTAATAATAGGTAAATCAGGGTAAAGGACATAAAGAGTTTTCTTTTGTTTTTTTGAGACAGAGTTTCACTCTTGTCTCCCAGGCTGGAGTGCAGTGGTGCAGTCTTGGCTCATTGCAGCCTCTGCATTCTGGGTTCAAGCAATTCTTCTGCCTCAGCCTCCTGAGTAGTTGGGATTACAGGTGCGCACCACGATGCCCGGCTAACTTCTGTATTTTTAGTAGAGATGGGGTTTCACCATGTTGGCCAGGCTAGTCTCAAACTCCTGACCTCAAGTGATCTGCCCACCTCAGCCTTCCAAAGTGTTGGGATTACAGGCGTGAGCCACTGCGCCTAGCTGAAGTTCTTTATACTAAGTTATCTTCAAGTTTTACTTTGATTTATAATAATACCACTGATTTTTGTTGTCTAGTCGGCCTGCTGACTGCAGTACGGCATGCAATGGTTGGTCTCCATATTCAGCTTTATAATGACCAGGCTAAATATGGAGTGCCTTTTGGGCAAGTTGGTTCACCCAGATAAGTAGCGGCCTTCTCACCTACAAAATGGGGAGAAGAGCATTCTCTCTCTCACACTGCTAAAGTGAAGACCACGTCACATCATCCACGCAGTGTGCTTAGTACTGGGCCTCACACTGGCAGGGTGCATGATGTGAACGAACAGTGGCGAGGTCAGCACATCCTGGCTGAGAACTCGCAGTCTGAGAGCTCTGGGGAGACCCAGCTGTGAGAGTGTAGCAGTCTATTTTGGGGACTTACAGGATAACCCACTCTTCCCTGTTCCCAAGCCTGGGCTGTACTCTTGGAATCATGGCTGATAGGAGCAGTCCTCTGCATCCACCCAGAGCCAGCTCATCCAGCCCCAGCAACTGTGCCCCAAACCAATGGAGCAGGCCCAGCAAGGCACTGCAGCAAGCTCAGAGACACTGCTGAACTGCCTCCTGTGACTTGCTGCGACACTTCCTTGCTCTCTCCCTTCCTGTTTCCTTAGCTGACGGACGCCCCTTCTTTCCTAAGGCTACAACATTTAGAAATCTGAATTGGAGGAAACTGCGATTTACTGTGGAGATGCTGGTATGTTTCCCAGGAATGTCATTACAGGGTCACTGTGCTCCCATTCAGAGCACCTTTTACTGGGTTGTGAAGCCCTTGCTCCAGAGCAGACACAGCTCTGTTTCTTGCAGGTAGAGTAAGCTCTATGGCTTTTCTAGATGAAAAGCCACTGCCTGGATATTTGTCAAAATGAGATACATAAGAAAGCAGGCTTGGATTTTATACACCCATGAAGGCCTACTGATGGGGCCCCTTCTGTCACCTGGTAACTCATAGGGAGGACTAGGCAGCCAGAGCTACATGGCAGGTCTGCAGGGCTAGCATGGGAGCTGTCCTACCTGCCACCAAGTAAAGAAAGCTACTTGCAGGAACAGTAGAATAGATAAGAGCTCATTTCTGTATTTAAATATATATGTATATACACGCATATATATATGTATGTACACATATACATATATATGGTTTATATAAAATGTGTAAAATCACATGGATATATGTAGGATATATAAAAAAATAAATTGGCCAGGCCCAGTGGCTCACGCCCGTAATCCCAGTACTTTGGGAGGCCGAGGCGGGTGGATCATGAGGTCATGAGTTCAAGACCAGCCTGGCCAAGATGGTGAAACCCTGTCTCTACTAAAAAAAAATAAATAAATAATAAAATAAAATAGCCAGGTGTGATGGTGTGTACCTGTAATCCCAGCTACTCAGCTACTCAGGAGACTGAGACAGAGAATTGCTTAAACCCAGGAGGCAGAGATTGCAATGAGCCGAGATCGCCTGGATGACAGAGCAAGATTGTCTAAAAAATAAATAAATAAATAAAAAATCACTGGGCATAGTGGCTTACTCCTATAATCCCAGCACTTTGGGAAGGTGAGGTGGGAGGATTGCTTGAGGCCAGGAGGTCTAGGCTGCAACGACCTATGATCCTATGATCATAGCTCCACTCCAGCCTGGGTGACAGAGAAGATGCCTTCTCTGAAAAAACAAAACATAATTATTATTATTTTGAGATGGACTCTTGCTCTGTCACCCACGCTGGAGTGCAAAGGCACGATCTCGGCTCACTGCAACCTCTGTCTCCTGGGTTCAAGCGATTCTCCTGCCTCAGCCTCCTGAATAGCTGGGATTATAGGTGCCCGCCACCATACCCGGCTAATTTTTGTGTTTTTAGTAGAGATGGGGTTTCACCATGTTGGTCAGGTTGGTCTCAAACTCCTGACCTCGTGATCAGCCCGCCTTGGCCTCCCAAGTGCTGGGATTACAGGCGTGAACCACCATGCCTGGCAACAAAACATAATTAAACAAAAATCCTGGGATACTGTTAGCACTGATTATCTCTGGGAGTTGAATTTGGAAGCTAGGAGGACTTTTGTTTTTTGTATTATATGCTTCTATGTACTATTTGAATGTTTTACCCAGTAGGCATTCATTTTTTTTTTTAACTTTAAACTTGGAATAACTTCAGACTTAAAGTTGCAGGAACAGCACAAATAACTCCCATGTACCCTTCATGCAAATTCCCTGTTAACCTTTTACCTAATTTCCATTATCATATTCTCTCTCTCTCTGTATATGCATGTATACAGTTTGTAATATATATAAAACTATGTGTGTATATAGTGTATAATTTTTTCTTGAACCATTTGAAACCGGAGACATAATGCTCATTTATTCCTATTTCAGTGTGTTTCCTAAGAACAAGGGCACAGTACACTTCTCCAAGTCAGGAAATGAACATTATTATGCTACTATAATCTTAAATTATAAAACCAAGTTTTAGAACTGGGTTCAGTGGCCTATGCCTGCAGTCCCAGCGGAGGCGGGAGGATCACTTGAGCTCAGGAGTTGGAGTCCAGCCTAGGCAACATAGCCAGACCTGATCACAAATAAAACCAGGTTTTAAAAAGAGAGCATGAATGGTAGTGAATAGTTGGGCACCAGGCCATGGCCACTCACTCACCTGCCTCTCCATCCACATGTGTAGATGCAGCCTCCAAGCATGCAACCCAGGCGTTCTTTGACTGTCTGCGTGCTGAGATGGAACAGTATGAAATTGAGGTGACTGTTATCAGCCCTGGCTACATCCACACCAACCTCTCCGTAAATGCCATTACTGCGGATGGATCCAGGTATGGAGGTGAGGCCTGGTTTCTCTTTTCTCCTATGAAAATCTGTCAGTTGGCCAGGCATGGTGGCTCACGCCTGTAATCACAGTACTTTGGGGGGCCGAGGTGGGCGGATCATGAGGTCAGGAGTTCGAGACCAGACTGACCAACATGGTGAAACCCCGTCTCTACTAAAAATACAAAAATTAGCTGGGCGTGGTGGTGCAGGCCAGTAATCCCAGCTATTCAGGAGGCTGAGACAGGAAAATCGCTTGAACCTGGCAGGCGGAGGTTGCAATGAGCCGAGATTGTGCCACTGCACTCCAGCCTGGGCGACGGAGCAAGACTTTGTTTCAAAAACAGAAAGTCTGTCAGTCAGCCACAGTGAGACATGCCGCTCTTAAGCCTCAGTGATTCTTTGGTCATTTTCATCTGGAACTGAACTTTTAAAGGGGAAAAGCTTGACAGAGGTGTTGGTTATAGACATGGACTAGTGAATAATCTTCGTTTACCTCACCATGGCCCACCCTTAGTGTGAACCATTGCAGCATTCAGAACAGGACCTCTCTGGGCAGGACTCAAGGGCTAAAAGGAAGTTGCCATGCTGAAATGCCACCAGACTTCCAACTAACCCACTCACAGATCCCGTGGTCCAAGGAGTATCAGTATCAGGGTTGAGTGAATGGACCTCATGGCAAGTGTAGGGTGTTTGATGGTCTGCGTCTGTCCCGTAGGCTTGAGAAAGGACTGATTCAGGGCCAGTCTTCAGGGTGAGGCTGAGGGCGGCAGTCTCAGCACCTTCCTCTTGTCTCGTTTGGAGACAGTGCAGAGCTGACCTGCAGTCACCACTCGTGGGCTGAGCGGCCTGCCCCAGCATGCAGGCTCAGGCCAAGCAGAGACCAGTGTGCCGTGAGCACTGGAGCCCTTGGAGCTGGTGCTGCCCCCCCATGCTTGGAACAGGGCCTGCTCACCCTCCAGTGCTGTCCTGCCGCGTCCTCCTCCCTCATGTGATCTCCTGGGGTTTGTGCTGTGGTGTCTGCCAGGGGCCTTATGCTGCTGCACCCAGCCCAGCCAGGCCTGAACCAAGACTGCCCACGTCCTGGCAGCAGCTGCTCTCTCACACAGCAAGTCTCGCTTTCTCCACAACAGAAACTATACAGAGGCATGCGGTCTCATACAGCTTTATACCTGTTGATGCATAAAAGATACCACTTTAAAAATGATCTCTGTGGCACCTAAAAATAAGCCGTAATCCAAAACTTCCTGTTTTTCTGCATTAACAAAAACACAATGAGAACAGACACTGGTGAGGGAGCTCAGGCAATCTGGACAACCTGAGAGTGGTTTCATATCGCTGGGCACTGTGGCTCACACCTGTAATCCCAGAAGTTCGGGAGGTGAAGTCAGGAGGATCACTTCAGCCTAGGAGTTTGAGACCAGTCTGGGCAATATTGCAAGACCTTGCCTCAACAAAAAATACGAAAATTAGCCAACCATGGTGGTACCGCTTGTAGTCCCAGCTATTCAGGAGGCTGAGGCGGGAGGATTGCTTGAGCCCAGGAGGTTGAGGCTGCAGTGAGCCATGATTATGCCACCGCACTCCAGCCTGGGCAAGAGTGAAACCCTGTCTCAAAAAAAAAAATAGTGGTTTTACATGGTCTGTGGTAATGGCCGCTCCTGTGTGCCTGCCAGCTGGTCCTACTTTGCTGACAAAATTGTCAAATTACTAGGGTAGAAGGAACATCAGTTGCTGTTGATGTAACACTTCCTCTTAATCTCTCCCAGCTGTCCCTTCTAACGTCTAAAACAAATTAAGGATTTCTTCCTGCGTCTCATCCAGTTAATATTTGACATTGAGAACAGGGGCATCTGCCTGCTCTTGACTCAGCAAGCTTGTCGTGCCTATGGGGGTCATACAGTCCCTGACCACCTTGTCTGGACACCCCGAAGCCAAGCTACCCTAGACAAATGAGGTGGCACAGCACCCCTTAGTCTTTGGTTGTTCTAACAGGCACACGCTTCCCAGGTCAGGAGGCTGCTTTTCAGATGGGGCGTGAGGGGCTCAGCCCGCTCACCCTGTGCCTTTGCTGTGGACCACCAGGCAGACAGACTGGCTTTGGTTCCAAGCTCTGACTGGGGTCATCAGTCTACCTTGTTTCCACATCCCACCCACCTCTCGCTTCCCCCACTGACCCATATCCAACCACAAAATGGTTCCTCATTTCCTTGGAGCATGGAATCATCAGGGATGGTGGCACACCACCGGCTTCCTGGCTCTGGGAATTGCTTCGTGGTGGGGAAGGCAGCAGGCTGACCTGATGGCTCACATCAGCTCAGATCCTCAAGAGGGACCTCTGCTTCCAAGTTACTGTGTTTTCTTTTGCTTTGTTTATTTTAGTTACGGACAAGACCACAGCCCAGGGCCGAAGCCCTGTGGAAGTTGCCCAGGACGTTCTCGCTGCTGTGGGGAAGAAGAAGAAAGATGTGATCCTGGCTGATGTGCTGCCTTCCTTGGCCGTTTATCTTCGAACTCTGGCTCCTGGGCTCTTCTTCAGCCTCATGGCCTCCAGGGCCAGAAAAGAGCGGAAATCCAAGAACGTCTAGTGCGCCGACCAGCCAGAGCCAGGGCAGAGAAGCGCCACTCCTAGGCTCGGTTCCTCTACAAGGGACAGTTGCATTTGTTGAGACTGTAATGGAGATTTGTCTCACAAGTGGGAAGGATTGAAGAAACACATCTTGTGCAGATCTGCTGGCAGAGGAGGAGAACCAAAAAAGGCAACAAGCTTCTTCCCAGGGTGAGGGGAAACACTTAAGGAATAAACACGGAGCTGCGGTTTAACGCTAAAAATAAGAAATAAACGTCTCCAACAGTAAGAGTTGTAGTCTTCAGGGACTAGAACCTTGTGTCCTGTGAATTCCAGCCCTGCCAACTCCTAGAAATTGTTTCAACCTTAGAATCAGAAGATGGGATGTTACCTGACCCAGCTGTTTTTGTATTTGACTTAAACCTCATTGTTTTGGCAGAAAGACCACCTTCAGCACTCAAGGGAAAACTCAGTAGTTTTAAGAAGTCAGTAGTCATGCCCACTTCCAGGGCCCTGTGATATCCAACACAAAAAGTGGGCCAGTATATGATGGCTTATTTGGCGTATCCCAAGGGACGTTGGCTTCAGCGCCTCATAGGAGTTTCCATTTCTCTCTTAACTCTCAGCACATCCCTGTAGGATGCCAGACACCACTTGAAGCAGAAGGTGAACTTACTAAAGAGAGAGCAGCCAAAAGGGAGAGGAGAACCCTGCATGGCCCTGCATCCTCTAGAAGTGAAACCATCCAATTAGCCAGCTGGGCAGATTCTACAGCAGCCCCTGGGCTGATGGAAGTGAGCCATTTGTTAGCTGTAATAGCTGGATCATAGCCAGGAAGAATGCCTGTTTCTGCCTTTCTGATTTATTAAAAATACAGGGTTGAGGCTCACTGAGTAGGTCAAGTTCACTTCTAGTGTTTAGGAAGAAGCTTTTCCTGTTACTGAAACTGAAAATTGAAATGTATTGGAATACAAATCTCCTAGCATACCGTATTGACATTTTGCACCATGTCCCAACTCTGGCCTTGTTGAGATTGTATTTGAAACAGCTACCCTAAACAGATGATAAAAATGGCCACAGCCAGCCTTTGGTTAGGGTGCCAGAGGGTTTCAGCTTTCCTGGGAGTAGGAGGACAAACGGGTGACTAGATCTGGTGACCTGCCCCAGCTTATAACGTTTCCTGGACGTTCCTGGAGCCTTTGGTAAAATGTGGACATAGTGGTGGGTGGTTCTTCGTTTTCCAGGTAAATTGTCAGCCTCCCTCCTGACATGGAAGAGAAGGGTCTCCTTGGCGTTCACAGTGGAGACAGTGAACCCAGGCAAGAGCTGGCACTGAGACAGCAGCAGCACCTTTCTAAAGCTCAGCCCAAGTCTGAGGTTGAATGAAAGTGCCAGGCGCACAGCAGGTTTCCAGGAAATGGCAGCCATGAAGGGCGCTCTCCCTCTGATGGAAAGAGAAGACATCTCTCCTTGGATGCTGTTGGCTGCCACACTTGGAGGCACCTGGTGTCCAGGTGCTGTCCTTTCCTCTCCATTATATAACATTGTCAGCAACTGGAGGTTGATGTGATAGACTGCCCTCAAAGGAATGCAAGTTTAGCAACCGTGTACTCTGTCATCAGAAGACGGGAACGTCAAGTATGTTCTTGAGGTGGTGGGTTTTGGGGCCACTGTGACCTGACTCAGCTGGTAAGCTCGGAGCTTGGGCTCGAACTAAAGATTCCTTAACCTACACACCACCTGTGAGTTGTAATTGGTTAGGCTGCAGCCAGAACGAACACCTGCTTCCACCTTTCTTTTTTGAGACGGAGTTTCGCTCTTGTGGCCCAGGCTGGAGTGCAGTGGCACGATCTCAGCTCACTGCAACCGCCATCTCCTGTGATTCACCTTCAAGTGATTTTCCTGCCTCAGCCACCTGAGTAGCTGGGATTACAGGTGTGTGCCACCACGCCCGGCTGCCACCTTTCTAATTCATTAAAAATACATGTTGAGGCTGAGTAGGGTCAAGTTCATTTCTAAAGTTTATTTCCTCCCAAATTAAAGTGGTTAGCAGCTGGAGACGCTGACACGCCAGATCTCAGTACTACTGGTTGTTTACTTAACGTTCTGAAATCCTCAGCTCACTTTGTAAAACTTAACCTGATAAACTTTATATTCTGCCATATAAACTATAACGCAAACTGAACAATTATTAAAACCTAGCTAAATAAAGCTGTTTGCCATAGGTGGAGTCTGAGGCCCGCTGTTCGTGAGGAGGTTGGCAAGTCCCAGAGGGGACCTATACCAGCACCAGACAAGACGCTCTTCTTGCCCTCAGAGGCTGAGGACTAAAAGGGCCGGCATCTGTGCTCTTTCGTGTCCATGCTGCTCCTATGGTCGTCTCGGGTCCCTGGAGTTCTGTGTTCCTTCCTGGAGACAGCAAGGGTTTGGATAATGCGGGACTTACTGAGCCTTTAGAATTGTCCCAGCTTAGCAGCTGAAGCGGCTTCCTGTGGGTGAGCCCCACATGCGTTGCTCCAAAGCAAGAAGCCCAGCCACAGCCCAGGTGCAGCTGATGGCCCCGAGCAACCTTCACTGCTCTCTGATTTTCAGACTAGTGTTTGAATATGAATGTTTGCCAGCGGGGTTAGTGATGCTGCTGTTCCAGTTTCTCTTTTCTGTCTTTAGAGGGGTTTTGCCCCGTTCTCTTTCATCCTTAAATTCTGCTGGGGAGGTCTGAAAAAGCACAATTTTAATTGGTTCTGCCTTCAGATATCTGATGAAGTTCAAAGGCACTTTCCACTTTGCTCTTCAAGCGCCTTGGTGTTTCACATCATGCCCAAACCAGAGACGGAAAAATAAAACCAAATTGGCTTTTCCAAACAGCAGCGTCTCCATGCAGTGTAGAGGGGCTGTAGCTGATTAGTGAATCCAAGAAATAGTGTGCAGCCCCTGGGCGCCCTGCCCACCTCCCAACAGGCTGCCCTTCCTTCCCTCAGGGCCCAGCAGCTGCTGCACCAGATGTGAAAACTTTGGAGGGAGCTGACAGACCGGAACGAGATCCGGTTTGATCAGTTGTCCTTTTACATAACGGCTCTTCATTCTTCTCTGAAAAATGGGTGGGGATAGGTAGCTGAAACTGATTTACTAGATTAGTGACACAATCTATCCCTAAAGTGGTCCATGTAGGACTCATTTAAGTGGATTTTGCACAGGAGGGCCCCAGCAACTTGCTTTCTCTCAATTGGCAGTTACTGAATGCTGTTTAAAAAACAACAAAAATTTGGCTGGCAGTGGGGGCTCACACCTGTAATCTGTAATCCCAGTACTTTGGGAGGCCGAGGCAGGCGGATCACCTGAGGCCAGGAGTTCGAGACCAGCCTGCCATCACGGCAAAACGCTGTCTCTACTAAAAATACAAAAAATTAGCCGGGCATGGGGGCGGGCGGCTGTAATCCCAGCCACTTGGGAGGCTGAAGCAGGAAAATTACTTGAACCTGGAAGGCTGAGGCTGCAGTGGGCTGAGATCGTGCCATTGCACTCCAGCCTGGGCGACAGAGTCCATCTCAAAAAAAGTATTTTTTTTTTTTTGTCAACAGGGTCGCACTGTTGCCTAAGCTGGAGTGCAGTGGTGTGATCACAGCTCACTGCATGCATCCTCCACCTTCCAGGCTTAGCAGTCCTCCCACCTCAGACCCGAGTAGTTGGGGCATTTGTGTACCACCACAGCTGGCTAATTTTTCTATTTTTTTGTATAGACAGGGTCTTGCTATGTTGCCCAGACTGGTCTTGAACTCCTGGATCTCCAAGTATTTAATGCTGCTCCTGCCTCAGCCTCCCAACGTGCTGGGATTACAGGCATGAATGCCGTTTCTTCAAAAATACTGTCACATATCACAGATAAGCATAAGTGACGTGTCAGCAGTTCTGCCATGACTGCTTATCTAGGTGGGGCAGGGGTGGGAACAGCGAAGTCAGCACGGACAGCAGGGAGGGAGGCGCATTCCTGCTTCTCCTCCTCGCTGCCTCGGGCACACCAAATCCTGCCTGCTGTCTACACCAGCACCTCCCTGGCCAGCGGCCATGTATCTAAGATGGTGTTTGTTTCAGAATCTGGGTTAGTACATCCAACAAGAATCGCTTTGTTCAGTGCAGCTTGGGAAATGGTGGGAGAGCTACCTGTTTGCACTTGGTTTGTACTTCGGGTGAGGGCTTCTGCTTAGCTGACTTGAGGTTGCCTCGACTTACTTACCCAACTTGTGCCTTCTAGTCAAATCCCCCATGAACTCTAACTTGTAGGCAGAGTACTTTCATCCAGGCCAGGCATGGGGCTCCCTTTCCAAATAAGGATATTTAAAAAAAAAAACAAAAAACCTGCCAGCAGCAGGCTCAGATGCCAGCACGCAGACACCTGAGGGCTCGCGCGCACCTGCATTTCAGTCACACTGCCGAGATGGGGCATGTTTTTCTGGGATCAGTTGTGTGGCCAAGACAATTTCCTCTTCACCATCATTCTAGGTGGCCCGAGACTGCCACGTAAACAGTGGTGCACACCCAACACCGTCATGCCCCCAGCACTCAACTGAGTGATAAATATTTCTGAGTCTCCTCTTGGAATTAAAGTTTCTTAAATGTTTTGTGGGCCATGGGTCCCTTTTAAAATCTTTAAGCGCTCTGAATCTCCCTTACAAAAAATGGCCCCATCACCCTTCCTAAAATCCTCCTATGCACCCCTTCATTACTCTGTGATATCAGGTCTTCTTGATGGAGCCTTTAAAACTAGGTGAGAAACCACTTTGGCTGTCTGTCTCTTAAAGAAAGACTGGCCTAGCCGGGCACGGCAGCTCACGCCTGTAATCCCAACACTTTGGGAGGCCAAGGTGGGGCAGATCACTTGAGGCCAGGAGTTTGAGACCAGCCTAGGCAGCATGGCAAAATCCCACCTATACTGAAAATACAAAAATCATCCGGACATGGTGGCACACACCTAGTCCCAGCTACTCGGGGCTGAGGCGTGAGAATCACTTGAACTCGGGATGTGGAGGTTGCAGTGAGCAAAGATCATGTCACTGCACTCCATCCTGGGCAGCAGAGCAAGACTGTCTCAAAAAAAAAAAAATTGGCCTTCAGAAAGAGGTGCCATGTGGCTCTTCAGGGGTGAATGGGGCTTTGAAGGCGGAAGTGAAGGCAGGGGCCCCAGCCTTTTTTTTTGTGGAGGTGATAATTTCCCATTCTCCCAAGGCCTTAGAGCAAACTTGTCCAATCACCAATCAACCAACCAGCGGCCCACAGGCCACATGCCGCCTAGGACAGCTTTGAATGTGGCCCAACACAAATTCATAAACTTGCCTAAAATTATTTTTTTGCAATTTTTTTTTAAACTCATCAGCTTTCGTTAGTGCTAGCATATTTTATGTGTGGCCCAAGACAATTATTTTTCCAATGTGGTGCAGGGAAGTCAAAAGAATGGCCACCCAGGTGGGGCGCGGTGGCTCACACCTGTAATCCCAGCACTTTGGGAGGCTGAGGCGGGTGGATCACGAGGTCAAAAGATCGAGACCATCTTGGCCAACATGGTGAAACCCTGTCTCTAAAAAAATACAAAAAATTAGCTTGGCATAGTCCCAGCTACTCAGGAGGCTGAGGCAGGAGAATCGTCTGAACCCAAGAGGTGGAGGTTACAGTGAACCAAGATCGTGCCGCTGCACTCCAGCCTGGTAACAGAGCGACACGCCGTCTCAGACAAAAAAAAAAAAAAGACTGGCCACTCTCGCCTTAGAAAAAACGTGGCAGGTGACACACGTTTTGGTGTGAGGGAGAAGCGCTGGCTTGGCTCCTGCGGAACAGGGAGCCCCGAGGCCGGGGGTGCTTCCAAGATTGCTCTGAGGGCTCTTCTGTCAGCCTAGGGCAATGGGTTAATAAACTCAGGGTCCAGTTTTGTGCTTCAAAGAAGCATGTTCAGATCTCTGAAGAGGAATCCTAGAGGCCAGAGATCCCCACGTGAACCCGAGTGGAGACCCCAAGGCCTCCAAGCCTTGTCACCTTATGCTACCATCTTCCTGAGGAAAAGTGCTGGCCTTAGGAACGCTGAGGCCAAGGTGAGCCAGGAGACGGCTCCTGGGTGGGGTCTGGCCCCAGGACTACCTCAGATCTAGGCTTGTCGTCGCTGCAAGTGGTAACACCGCGCTGTCGCTAGGAGCAGGGAAGGGGGGCGACCGGCGCCTGCTCCTTCCACGTGCAAGCCGCCGCCCAGGGCAGATGTGCAGCAGCAGCTGCAGGCAGTCATAGAAAGAGAGAACAGCGGGACTTGAAATGCTCATAATTTTAATGGTCAATAGCTTCTGGTGGGCTCTGGATGGTAGTTAAACAATATACTTAAAGACCTCCCCCAAAGCACGTCCACACCCCCTCAGCAGCGTCTGCCTCCATCCGCGTTCCACTGCCCCATCAGACTTCCACAGCCTGTGACCCTCCTCTTGGGTTATGGAAATCCACATCTTAGTGTAATGAGCTGAAAAAACCCTGGGTACACCCGTGATCTGTTATTTTTTAAAAATAACAAATATTAAGCCAAACACCTTCCCAGGCTCTGCTGCCTCACAGAGTAAGAAACGTGACTGTGGCGATCTGAATGCTCTGTCGTCTCTTGTGGGCCGGGCGGTTCTGCTTCTCTCCCTGTGCTACCGACATCATACGGCGTAGAGTTCGTAAATCTTCTTTACACAGTACACCAGGGCAGCCAGTGCTATCGTGTTGTGCAGTCTCTTCCTGTGCAGGTCGTCCTTCCGGACCAGCACCACCGGGGTGGAGGACGTGAGTGTGTGCAGAGGCAGGCGCGACAGTTTATAGGCGTCGTACTCTACTTGGTACTTGCAGCAAGGGTCAAACTGCCAGGAGATCCCATAGAGGGTGCAGCAGGCCAGGCTCAGCACGCCAGCGGGCAGGGAGATGTAGTGGGAATAATCTAAGGGCAGCGCCAGTGGGGTGAAGAGGCAGGCGGTGCCCGCCAGCACGGCCGTCTTGTGCAGGCAGTTGCCCACGGTGATCCAGCGGGCCGTCTCGTCGCCGATGCGAGTGGGCTCGATCACAATGTATTTGTACTGGGCTTCCAGGGCCTGCTCCAGCTCATACTCAAACTGGTCTTGGGCGTTCTCCCCGTTGTAGATCTCATGCACAATGTAGCAGTCTGTGGCCGACAAGCTCACCCTTTTGATGGAGGGGGCGGGAGAGAGAGAGAGGAGGATTAGGCGAAGGAGCACTTCACTGCGTTTCACCACTGGGGGAGGCCTCAGCCTCGGGCTCGACTCACAGCCTGTCCTGCGGAGGGCACGTCTCACTGAGGTCCTCATCCCAACACAAGACAATCAGTAAAAAGTGTTTTTCCTGGCCAGGTGCGGTGGCTCACACTTGTAATCCTAGCACTTTGGGAGGCCGAGGCAGGTGGATCACGAGGTCAGGAGATTGAGACTAGCCTGGGCAACGGAAACCCCGTCTCTACTAAAACATAAAAAAAAAATTAGCCAGGCGTGGTGACGCATGCCTGTAGCCCCAGTACTTAGGAGGCTGAGGCAGGAGAATCACTTGAACCCAGGAGGCAGAGGTTGTGGTGAGCTGAGACCGTGCCACTGCACTCCAGTCTGGCAACAACAGAGCAGGACCCTGTCTCAGGAGAAGGAAAAAAAAAAAAATTCCTGAAAAAATAGTGAAATATAAAAAAAGGCAGGAAAAGAAGTACCTTGACTTTAAAATGACAAACGCAGGCCTGGTGGTTAGCCTAAGGCTGTGGACCACTGATCTGTGAGTCAGCCAAGGAGCCTGAAGGACAGAACGATTGGGCGGAGAATCAATCACATGGGCACAAAGGGCAGCACGAGGCCGGCAGCCTGAAAGCTGCTCTTCATCAGGACAACTGCAGGAGGATTCTTCACTAGAAACCAACAGACCTCGGGACAGGTAACACTAAGCCCTTGCCCTCCGCACGGTTCCTAAGTAGTCATCCTGGCCCTGCAGAACAGAGGCAGAAAGCGCGCGCTTTGCCTTGGGTGACTGCAACCCAAACGCCTTTGGCTCTCCTGGGAGGCCAGGCTGCACAAGCCCTGGGTGCCCTTCACAGGCCGGCAGCAGCACCCCCCCTACTCCTCCCCGTCGAGGAGGGGAGAACAGGAGACCCAGGACGCTAGCCCACAACATAGGAAAAGCGACCCTTTCACTGATTTTGGAAAAGACACACATGAACAGTAGTGGCCCCCAAATTTAATGGGCAGGAAGGCCACTTGAGGGGTTTCAAAACATCCAGCCCAGACGATGCCACCAATTCTGGCCCTGTAGGCCCAGGCCTCTGCACCACCAGCTACGGCCACTCATTTGCATAAGAAACACCGCCACAGAGACCACAAAAGGGGCTTTCCCCCTGCGACTGGGGATGCCTGACACGACCCCAACCAGCAGGAGAGTAATCCGGCACATGGAAGGCTCAGCTCTGCAGCAAGGCCAGACGGCGGCTCGGCTGCGCCCCGGCACTGACCGCGGGTCAAGCTGCATTTTAGGCAGCCTGTGTTTTTTCTTGGTTTCGGGCCTCTCCAGTACAAATTTCCCACCCAAAGCAGGATCTTCTTCCCCTGCGGCAGGCAGGCCTGAATTCAGGGCTATCCACTCCTTGCCATCTTTCCTTGTCTGGTTTCAGCTGGGCCAGATCTTTCTGAATCTCTGCACGGTCATCCCGCGTGCTACTTGTCCTCACCTGCAAGAAGTCTTTATCTCAGCCCTGACGGGGACACTGCTACACGCAACTCTTGAGGCTGGATCAAGTTTTCCAACTTGTGGCTCCCAAGGCTGTGCACAGCCATGTTCTGTCACCTGCCTCAATGAAAAGCAGCCCCTTCCCTCAGCAAACCCTGGTCCCCAGGATGGTCAGACCCATCTGACTAAAGGACACGAGGCTCCAGGGACCTGCTGGTCACTGCTCCCCTACCGGAGCCCATGCCCCTCCAACTGGGAGCCCCTGGAACAGTGTTCCAGCCACACAAGGGTCAACATGGCCCTTCGACCTGTGGCTCCAAATGTGTCTGATAGGAAGCAGGTTCCTTTAGTGGCCAATGAGCAGCACAGCCCTCAGTGTGCCCAGATGCGAAGGGCCCGCCTGCCTGTCCTGTCCTGGCATGCACACCTGGCCGCCGTGCAGAGGAAAGTCATGGGGAGCTGAGCCACCTGGCCAATGGGAACATGGGAGCAACGAGTGAAGACATTCATAACAAGCCACCCCAGAACCTCAGCCCAGCATGAAGGTAACCCCAGCCTCCTTCAAGGGTGGGAGCAATTCCAAGTAAAGGGTGGTGGAAATCGGACTGTCAGGGCAAACTTCAAGGGAAAAAAAACCAGGCAATCGTATTCCTACTACTGAGACTCCTCCCAGCCCAAAGCTTTCAGCAAACAAATAAGCAAACCTAACAGGCAGGGTTTCATTCTGGTTGGATAAACAACTGGTCAACGATCTCGATCTCCTGTCGCTGCACTGAAGATCAAAGTCATTGGTAATGGGCTGACTGTGCCCCCAAGCATAAGGGCCCTACTCCCAGGTGGGAACCACTTTCATAAAAGGCACTGGCTTGGACTTGGGCAAAGGGAACTCTTTATCCTGAAAAAGTAATTAAGCTGGGCTAAGGCAAAGCCTCCTAATTCAATCATAGGCCCTAATTAAACTGCATGCACTGGGGAGAAATCAGTTCCCCGAGGGTGGGACAAGAGCCTCCTAAACATGGGTTGCTGCCAAGCTGCCTGTGACTGTGTGCCAGCGTCTTGCCTGCCTTGCCGGGGTGAACTGATGAGCTGTTTCTGTAAGACTGCACGAGAAGCTTATGAAATGGGGAAAGGAGGGTTTTCCTTCTTAAGTCCTCAGTGGAGTTTTTCCATTTGGTCTTAACTCAGAGGAGAGGTGAGGGGAAGGCCATGTCAGCTGTTATTCCCAGGCAGGATTCACAATTTTAAAAAATTTTTTCGAGACGGAGTCCTGCTCTATCTCCTAGGCTGGGGTGCAGTGGCGCAATCTTGGCTCACTGCAACCTCCGCCTCCCGAGTTCAAGCAATTCTCCTGTCTCAGCCTCTCGAGTAGCTGGGACTACAGTCACGTGCCACCATGCCTGGCTAAGGTTTTTTTGTTTTTTTTTTTTAAGTAGAGACGGGGTTTCACTATGTTGGCCAGAATGGTCTCGATCTCCTGACCTCGTGATCCGCCCGCCCCAGCCTCCCTAAGTGCAGGGTTTGCGTGAGCCACCATGCCCAGCCAACAATTTTTAAGACAGGGTCCTGCTCTGCCACCCAGGCAGGAGTGCAGTGGTGCAATCTTTGCTCATTGCAGCGTCGACCTCCCGGGCTCAAGAGATCCTCCCACCTCAGCCTCCTGAGTAGCTGGGCCGACAGGTGTGTGCCACCACCCCTGGCCTCATTACAAATTTTTTTTGAGACAGTCTCACTCCATCTCAAAAGCTGAAGTGCAGTGGCGTTATCTCAACTCACCGCAACCTCTGCTTCCCCGGTTCCAGTGATTCTCCTGCCTCAGCCTCCTAAGTATCTGGGGTTATAGGCATCTGCCACCACACCTAATTTTTGTATTTTTAGTACAGATGGGGTCTCATCATGTTAGTTAGGTCGGTTTTGAACTCCTGACCTCGTCATCCGCCCACCTTGTGCTGGGATTACAGGTGTTAGCCACCACACCTGGCCTAAGAAAGTTTTTTTTTTTGTACAGATGGGGTTTTGCCATGTTGCCCAGGCTGGTCTTGAACTCCTGGGCTCACGTGTTCCACTCTCCTCGGCCTCTGAAGGTCCTGGGATTCAAAGGCAAGAGCTACCACATCCAGCCAGATTCAGCATGTTAAAAGCCACACTCAGCCAACAAGCAGACCAGAGGCAGGTCTTCACTGGTGCTGGAGGACTGAAGGCTGAGCAGTGCCCCCATATGCTTACATGAGAAATGGCGGGTGGTGTGCAGGGAGAGGCAGGGCCTCCACTCCCAGGTGGGCGCACTCCCGACTAAGAAAACTCCCTTCTGGTCTCAAGTCCATCAGACAAGAGGAGCAGAGAGGCCAGAGAACAAGGCGGGGTGGGGGGGCAAATCCTGTCCCCATCTTGAGACCAAAGTGGAGTTGCTTCCAAGTCAGCTGTGCATCCTACTGCCGGTCAAAGCCAGGCCAGGGACACCGTGGGGCGGGCACCAGAGGCAGGCTTCCTCCTTCAGGAACACTCAAAGCAAAAGGGAGGTGCTAAGCTGGGGCTACACAATGTCTCACCAACACCCAAATCCACCCTCATGCGGTGCCATTCTCTGCCCAGCAGGCCGGCGTCATCCTGAAGGTGGTGAAAGACACTGTTGGTCCCACCGAGGAAATCCCAGCAGAAACCCCGGCTGCTGGAACAGACTGCCCCATCCGGAAACACGGCAGTGGGCAGATCCCACCCCTTACGCCCTCCAGCCCCCATGCAAGCCCAGCTGGCACCCACATCCACCCAGACCCCTCTGCAGGCTCCATCGCCTGCTGGGACGGATGGGTGGGTGTGCCCATGTCCCAACCAGCCTGGAAGCTGTGAGAGGCCAAGGCCTTCCAGGATCCCTCCCACCTCACTGCTGTTGCCAAGTGTGGCCCGCCCCCCAGCACAGGGAGTGAGGAGACCGGTACCTGCTGCCCTCAGCTGTGGGCAGTCCTGTGAATGCCACAGCCACGAGCAAGCGTGTGGACATGGGGGTACTCGCGAGCATACATCCCGAGATGGTGGCATGGGTCTGCCCCCACCTGCCTGCCAAACCATCGCCTCGGCCTCCTGCAGCCTCAGTGTCTTCCTGTGGGCCGGGCACTCTTGCTGCCCACCATCTAAGACACCTACCCACAGCAGAAACACAAAGGGCATAAGCCACACTGCCTCCAAACAAAGGCAGTGTCCTGCACAACTGCGCTGAGGCCGGGGGCTCACAAGCCAGTTAGGCAAAGGGAATCTCAGTTTCCACTGGGAAAGGACAACATGTGAAGTCTAGGGAAATGGATTTCTGGGATTGCATCATGGGACAGACCCTAGGAGACAGCAAGGTTCAAACCAAAACACACACAGACACAGGTTTTGAAGGTGTCGCTGCTGGGCTCCAGGGTTCAGGTCTGCATTGCTGACAGGGACTGCTGGACTTTTCTTCCTTCAGAACCTCATGGCCATGACCAGGCATGGTGGCTCACACCTGCAATCCCAGCACTTTGGGAAGCCAAGGTGGGCCGATCACTTCAGGTCAGGAGTTTCAGACCAGCTAGCCAATGTAGTGAAACTGTCTTTACCAAAATTCCAAAAATTAGCCAGGCGTGGTGGCGGGCGCCTGTAATTCCAGCTACTCAGGAGGCTGAGGCATGAGAATTGCTTGAACCCGGGAGGCAGACGTTGCAGTGAGCCGAGATCCTGCCACTGCACTCCAGCCTGAGTGACGAAAAGAAAAAGAAACTGCCAAGTACTCCCAGGAGAGAGCCATGTCCCGCCAGCACCCGCTCACCCAGCAGCCACCCATGTATGGCTTGCTTCTGCTTATGGGTCAAACAAAACCTAATGATGGAGAGAACCCAGTCAGAAGGTGTCTCAAACCACTGGAGAGCATCACCAGCTGCCCCCCAGCTTGTAAGGCCATGGGCCTTAGGACCTCGGTGACCTGAAACCTGGTGCGTGGGAGATTTTTTTTCCTTTTTTTAAAAATTACATGGAGTTTTTTGTGTGTGTGTGTGTGTGTTTTTTCCCCAAAGATGGGGTTTCACCATGATGGCCAGGCTGGTCTTGAACTCCTGACCTCAGGTGATCCACCCACCTCGGCCTCCCAAAGTGCTAGGATTACAGGCGTGAGCCACCACGCCCGGCCTTGTGTTTTTGTTTTTGTTTTTTTTTTAAAGTAAGAGCTAGCTGGAATCTTCTGAGCTTTGGGCTTCCTAAGGGACTGTATTTTTGCTTTTCATTGCAGGTGTGAAATGACCAGTAAGAGAGCATAATAGAGTCTATGTTTTAAAAAAAAAAAAAAAAAGAGGATGGGCATGGTGGCTTCTGCCCGTAATCCCAGCACTTTGGGAGACTGAGGCAGGTGGATCACCTGAGGTCAGGAGTTTGAGACCAGCCTGGCCAACATGGCAAAACCCCATCTCTACTAAAAATATAAATATTAGCCAGGTTTGGTGGCACGTGCCTGTAATTCCAGCTACTCAGGAGCCTGAGGCAGGAGAATCACCTGAACCCGGGAGGCGGAGGTTGCAGTGAGCAGAGATTGCACCGCCGCACTCCATTTCAAATAAAAAAAGGAGGAAAAGGCAGCACCGGCAACAGCAAAGTCTCCAAGCGAAATCAAGTTCAGAGGAAAAGGCAGTATGCTATCTGTAGTGTATTTTTAGAAGTCTCTATTTGCTTTTATATGCACAGAACATTTCTGAAAGGATACACAAAGACCTGAGATTTCTGACTGGTCACTAGGGAGAGAACTGAGGGGCTCAGGAAAGAAAAGGGAGGGAGGCCCTTTCTAGGAAATGACTTTTGATCTTTTTGAATCTGGCATGATCTCTGGTGCTTAAAGATCAGTGTCTGAAGTGGGTCTTAACCTATGGAAGAAGAAAAGCAAAAGATCAGTATCACTTTCCTAAACACACCATGCCAGCACTGAGGCCGCTTTGTATACTCTGAGCCTTTAGCGCTAGGAGTAGAGTCAGCCTGTTCCAGGACCTCGGGGGGCTGCTGCAGACACTGAATGGGATCTCCCTCTGTGGCCTCAGGATAGCTTGCAGGCACTTGTGAGTGGGGGTCTTGAACTTCCCTCAGCCTTCAACCAGAGTCAGCCTTCAGGCCCTCATCTCTCCACCTGAGCCCAACTCAATCCGCTCTCGCACAGCCAGCAAAGGAATCTCCTGGGAACACTAGCATTCAGTTAAAAGGCGGTCACACTGAAAACTCAGCAGAGCAACTCCAAATCTGGGATGTGGGCACTCTGTGTCTGTCCTAGCAGCCAGTGTCTGGAGGCGTCTCCCCAAAATGCAACAGCTACACAAGAAGATTCAGAGCACTGTTTGGTGACAGCAAAAGATGACTGACGGGGGAGGGGAGGGCAGAATCGCACCCCCTCCACGAATGACATGAAGTAGCTCCAGTGGCCTGAGCCAGGGTACAACTCTCACACACTAAGGCGCACAGAGCTCGGTAATGTGCCACTGAAAACCCACTATACAAGACAGCAAGGAAGCTGGCCCACTTGGGCACAGGGCCTCCGCTGCAGGAGGCAGCCCAGGGTAACGCTAGTTCTCTATCATACTGGGCAGGGAGCACAAAGGTTCATCACTCTGTCTTTTTTAAAGTGTGGTAGAATACACATAAAACATACCGTAAGCACTTTTAAGCGTCCAGTTCAGTGGCAATAAGCGCATGCCCACTGATGTACAACCATCACCAATATCCACCTCCAGGATTCTTTTATCTTCTCAAACTGACACTCTACCCATTACATGATCCCCCACATTCCCCACCAACCCCAAGCCTCTGCAAACTACCATTCTACTTTCTACCCCAATCAGTTTGACTATACAAGTACTTCATATAAGTGGGATCATATATAGTATTTGCCCTTTTGTGTCTGGTTTATTCTACTCAGCACAGTCTCAAGGTTCACCCATACTGTAGAGCATGTATCTGAATTTTCTTTCTTTTTAAGGCTGAATAATGTTCCACTGTATGCATAAACCACATTTTGTTAATCCATTCATCTGTGGTGGGACACTCAGGTTTCCATCACTGGCTACTGTGAATAATGCTGCTACAAACATGGGGTGTAAAAACATCTCTTTGAGTCCCTGCTTTTTTGTGTGGGTATATATACTCAGAAGCAGAACTGCTGGATCATATGGTAGTTCCATTTTTTAGTTTGAGGAACCTCCATACTGTTTTCCATAGCAGCTGCACCATTTTACATTCCCACCAGTGGCGCACAGGTTCCCAAATCTCCATATCCGCACCAACACTTGTTTTCCATTTTCTTTTTTTTGAGACAGAGTCTCGCTCTAACCGCCAGGCTAGAGTGCAATAGTGTGATCTCAACTCACTGCAACTTCTGCCTCCTGGGACATAAGCGAGTCTCCTGCCTCCGCCTCCTGAGTAGCTGGGACTACAGGCATGAGCCACCATGTCTGGTTAATTTTTGTATTTTTTGTAGAGATGGGGTTTTACCACGTTGGCCAGGCTGGTCTTGAACTCCTGGCCTCAAGTGATCCACCCACTTCAGTTTCCCAAAGCACTGGGATTACAGGCGTGAGCCACTGCACCTGGTCTCAGTTTTCTTTATTTATTGGAGACAAAGTTTCACTCTTGTCACCCACACTGGAGTGCAGTGGCTTCCCAAAGCACTGGGATTACAGGGTAAGCCACTGCACCTGGCCTTATTTATTTGAGACAAAGTTTCACTTACCCAGGCTGGAGTACTGTGGGGCCACTAAACAAGAGAGCAGTGGAGCTGTGATGATCCGCCCACCTGGCCTCCCACAATGCTGGGATTACAGGCGTGAGCCACCACACCTGGCCTCGTTTTCTCTTTTTTAATAGCAGCTATCCTGGCCGATCATGGTGCATTTTCATCATCTCAGAAAGAAACTCTGTACCAATTTGTGTTCCTTTCACATCTCCCCCAGCTATTCCCAGCCCTTCCTAACCACCAATCTGCTTCTCGACTCTGGATTTGCCAATTCTGGGCATTTCATTTAAATTGAACCCTTTAACATGTGGTCTTCGGCAACTGGCTTCTTTCATGTTGCTTTTTTTTTTTTTTTAAGATGGGGTTTCACCATGATGGCCAGGCTGGTCTTGAACTCCTGACCTCAGGTGATCCAACCACCTGGGCCTCGCAAAGTGCTAGGATTACAGGCGTGAGCCACCGCCCGGCCCATTTTGCTTTTTTTTTTTCCAGATGGAGTTTCGCTCTTGTTGCCCAGGCTGGAGTGCAATGGCACGATCTTGGCTCACTGCAACCTCCACCTCCTGGGTTCAAGTGATTCCCCTCCCTCAGCCTCCCGAGTAGCTGGGATTACAGGCATTCGCCACCACGCCCGGCTAATTTTGTAGTAGAGACGGGGTTTCCCCAAGTTGGTCAGGCTGGTCTTGAATTCCCGACCTCGGGTGATCTGCCCACCTCGGCCTCCCTAAGTGCTGGGATTGCAGTTTGCCTTGTTTTTAAGGGCCATCCTGCTGTGGCATGTTTATTATTTTTCACATGTTAAAAACATAACTTTTGCCAGGCACGGTGGCTCATGCCTGTAATCCCAGCCCTCGGGAGACCGGGGCAGGTGGATCATGAGGTCAAAAGATCGAGACCATCCTGGCCAACATGGTGAAACCCCATCTCTATTTAAAAAATATATAAATCAGCTGGGCATGGTGGTGAGCACCTGTAGTCCCAGCTACTCGGGAGGCTGAGGCAGGAGAACTGCTTGAACCCGGGAGGCAGAAGTTACAGTGAGCCGAGATTACACCATTGCACTCCAGCCTGGGGCCTGGCGACAGAACAAGACTTTGTCTCCAAAAACAACAACAACAACAAAACACATAACTTTTGATGTGTTTAACATATAACTTTTAAAAATCTAAGATAAAACTAGGCATGGTGGCTGACACCTGTAATCCTAGCACTTTGGGAGGCTGAGGTGTGGTGTCAAGACTTCAAGATCAGCCTAGCCAACATGGTGAAACCGTGTCTCTACTAAAAATACAAAATTAGCTGAGTGTGGTGGCGCATGCCTGTGCTCCCAGCTACTCAGGATACTGAGGCGGGAGAATCCCTTGAACCAGGGAGGCAGAGGCTGCAGTGAGCCAAGATTACACCACTGCACTAATAGGTAACTTTTCAATTTCTTCATGCTTTTCTGTATTTTTCAAAAAGAACCAAACATGCTTCTTTTATAATGGGAAAAATAATTATAAACTTATTCTTAAAAAGAAAAACTCTGTTCAACTCTATCTCTTGAGGTAAAGAGACCGGACAGCCGTGGGAGCTCCGTCCACTGCCAAGAAGAGCAGGAGGTGGCTCACTTCCTGCTCCACAACGTTCTCGGTGCCCATGAGAGGCAGTAGTCTGGATGCAGGCAGCTTCTCATGGCTGAGGTGTCATGCTGATGTCTGCCCGCAGTCCTGCCCAAAAAGAGGACAGTTCCAGGTCCCTGTTTCCCTTGAGCAAACACTGGCCAAGCTGCCAGGCCAGCCACCATCACCTCCCTGGTCCTGAGAGACCCCGCAGAGCCAAATCTGAGTGGAAGCATCCGCGTTAAGCCCCTTCCTAGAGTGGGGCCTGGGCTCACAGGCACGCCTGAAACTCCATGAGGACAGAGGCTGCATTTTCATCGTAGTTTCCCCAGCACTGGGTCCTGAACGTAACAGGTTCCCAAAAGACGCAGGTGGAGGGCGTTTCTAACGATCACAGGCATGCGCCACGGGAGTGACAGGAGGAGAAAAACAATCACGGTTATTAAGAGAACTAGTACTGGAAAAAAGTCAAACTAGGTCCATCTGTCCGGCTGCTTTTCGCTCACCTATGATCCAGTAGGTGCTATTAGGCTGGACCTCCACCCGCATCTGCCTAATTAAGCCCTGCTTCTTTGGGACCTACAGAAAGCAGAGGAATGAAGCGGTGAAAGCCTGTGTCCAGACTCAAAGGCACGGGCAGGCGGCCCCACACCCCGAGGACGGCTCCATAGGCCAAGGAACTCTCACAGGTCACCAGGGCCTTTCGTCTGCTTCAGAGGACACTTTCCTATTCTGCGCACTGTAACTGTCAGCCCTTCTGTCTGGGAAGCAGGAACACGGCGCGCTCAGCACAGGAGTGGACAGGCTGGATTCAAGCTCCCTCTCAGCTGCCTACCGGCTTTGTGTCCAAGGACAACACACCCGGCCCCTCTGAGCCAGTTTCCCATGTTGTCAAATGGGGCCAGAGGCCCTGGCTCTCTCAGAGGACTGCGATGAAGACGGAACAGTCGCCACGCACTGCCCCTCTGCCTAAGGCACATGTGGCTGATGAGATTTAAATGAAAGTTAGACATATCAAGAAACTCAGTTCCTGGCCAGGCACAGTGGCTCCCACCTATAATCCCAGCACCTTGGAAGGCCAGGGTGGGTGGATTGCTCGAGCCCACAAATTTAAGACTAGCCTGGATAACATGGTGAAACCCCACCTCTACAAAAAAATTTAAAAATGAGCTGGGTGTGGTGTTGCAAGCCTGTGGTCCAGCTACTTGGGAGGCTGGGGTGGGAGAATGGTTTGAGCCAGGGAGAGAGGGTGCAGTGAGCTGAGGTCACACCTGCACTCCAGCCTGGGCAACAGAGCCAGACCTTGTCTCATAAAATATATAAATATATAAATAAAACCTCAGTTCCTCAGACACTGCAAAGTCCTGACAGCCAAACGTGGCTGATGGCTGCCCCAGTGAACTGCAGGGACACTCCAGATCTGTCATGCCAGAAACTCCTACTGGACAGCCCTGCTCTGAAGAACTGTTATGACTACTACATGGCTGTCAGCTTTTCCTGAGAACTGTGCCCATAATGTGGCTGCTGGCACCAGGGCGGAACCCAGTGGCGGCCGGGAGGTTCCCGGTTGTGCTCACTCATGGAATGCTGCCCACCTCCACCCCTGGCACCTCGCTCACTGAAGAATATGTGCACACCCGCACGCCGGGGCAGAGGAGCCACCTCCCCACCTCCGTGGACGCCGGCGCAGCCCTCCCCTCTTCAGAAGGGGGGGATGTCTTCCCTGGAATGTGATCTTGACCTAAAGGACTGAACCACCGAGGCACAAATGAATGCACCTGGAATCCAGGTTGCTTGGTGAACCAAGGGAAAAAGAAATTCTTGAAAACTTGAAGGCACATCAATCCCGAAGAGGATGAACCCCATGCTAACCTATGAATCCAATTTCTGCAGCTAGAACATGTGGCTCTTTGTCAAATAGCTGAGTAGAACCCCACGACCCGCGGCTAAACCCCCACACACCTGGGTGCAGATCCCACATCTGCTCATCTCATCCCAGCCAGAAGGAAACAAAAACTCCCACCACACACAAAAGGGAACATGGGAGTCTTTCAAGAGACATTAAACACTCCCAAACCCTGGTAGTCTAAAAGGGAAGGATCAGAAAGGAGAGGGAAGCTGTCACCCCAGGACCGTGACCCAACCTGCGCCCAGGGCTTGTGTTCCATCTGCTCGCTGGATGAACCTGCATGGGCCACCTGGGCCCAGGCACACCTGAGTTCACAAAGAAAAGACAGGTCCTGGGGAATAAAGCATGGCATGGAAAGCCATGGAAGTCAGCCCAGGGAACTGGCTGCCTGTAAAACGCTGGAGCAGACAGCCATGCAAGCCAGGGGAGGGGAGGGCCACAACAAGGAACTTCACCCTAAACCTGAACCTTTAGCCCAGTGCATCTGGCCCTCGGCATACCCCAGGCTGCCTCATATCATGCTCAGAAGCAGATCAAGTACATCTTCACGTGATTAGAAAAACAGGAACTCGGAGCACACAGCTATACTCACATTCCAACAATCACGGAGGGCTCGGGAGGCTCAGGGGCCCTGAGAGAGTGAAGCCATACAGCCCAAGTAAGACAGGCGGGGCTGTCTGTGAGCTGGTCCGGGCTGGCACACGGCGGCAGAACACAGATACCTGCACTGTGCTTTCCTAGATGGGCAAGTGTGTCTCAAAGACGCCGACAGGACAAGTGGCAATCTGTCTGATGTGCTCGTTGCCAGTGTGCTGAATTTTGGACAAGAATTCAGGTTACAGCTCAGAGTCTGATGTTCTTCATTACAAACACTGTTGGTTCCCTAGATTTAACGGAGTGGAGAGAAAAATCAACATGCAAGAACTACCATTTTGCTATTTCCACCCCTCCTACTTTAGTCAAAACCAGCACCGTCCATATCAGAACTTTCTGCAGGGATGGAATGTTCTCCACCTATGCTGTCCAATGTGGTAGCCACAAGCCAGAAGTGGCTACTGAGTACTTGAAATGTCGGACTGAGGAGTGAGACTGAGGAGAATTCTTCATTTTATTTAAAGTTAATGAATTTAAATGTAATTGCCACATGTGGCTGGTGGCTACTGAACTGCTGTGTTAATTGAGCACTGACTCTAGAGCTGTGGTTCTAGACTCAGCAAGGTAAAGCAAGAACCCACACGCCGCAGGCACTAAGCTGGACCATCTAAAACACAGTGCGGGCAGTCATACTGGGGACAGTCTGGCTCCAGACGGGGCCTTTAGGTACAACGCGTGCTTCAAGAGCTGGTAGCCACCGGCAAATCCGGCAAGTTTGCCCAAAGTGTTGCTCTGTTCCAGCCCCTGCCCCAAACCAGACAATGTTTCCCTCAGCTTCAGCAAAAGCAGATGCCAACCAGGTATGGGCAGCAGCTGGGGAGAGCACTCATATAACATGGAGCTGAGATTTGAGTCAGCACAAATGTGACATGGAACAAAGTCATTTAAGAGATCCATAAACAGCCTACTTCAGTCATAAGTGCCAATAATACACTCAGATCTCATAATCTAGGCCATCAGCTAATCCGCCCTGCCCCACCTGAACAGCCACCACCAACTGAGCAGGAATGGAGGGATGCCCAGAAGTCAGCTCGCTAGCCCCACAGCGGGTTATGTTTCCAGCCCCTCCTCAGCATGGGAAGATCTTGGGGAAGCTGGGCTTGGGCAAGTGACTCCTCCAACAGAACCGGACTAGGGCTTTACAGCAAAAGCAAACAGAGGGGTAGTCTCCACCCATACCATGTTCTAGGAAAGTAGATGGTGACATCCAAACTACAAAACCAAATGCCACATTCCTGCTGGCACACAACACCTGCAAGTGTGGGTAGAGCCTTCAGCTCCAGGCCAAACCTGAACACCTACAGAGACCAAGCAGGTAAGTGCATTGAGTCAAGCTGTCAGGTGAGGAACATGAACTGGAGAGCGCTTGTCCTGACCAAAAAGAGTCAGCCACTACCCAGCTTTTCAGGGAGCGTTTTATGTGAAATCTACTGGCAACTAATTTAAATTCTCTTAAGAACTGTTGAGGTTCGGCCTGGCGTGGTGGCTCATGCCTGTAATCCCAGCACTCTGGGAAGCTGAGGCAAGTGGATCACCTGATGTCAGGAGTTCGAGACCAGCCTGACCAACATGGAGAAACCCTCTCTCTATTACAAACACAAAAATTAGCTGGGTGTGGTGGCGTGTGCCTGTAATGCCAGCTGCTTGGGAGGCTGAGGCAGGAGAATTGCTTGAACCCAGGAGGCGCAGGTTGCAGCAAGCCGAGATGGCACCACTGCACTCCAGCCTGGGCAACAAGAGAGAAACACCGACTCAAAAAAACAACTGTTGAGTTTCAACAGTCAACTGCACTGTTGGTTTGCAGACTCCAATTTGAATAAATACTTGCCTCAAGCCAAAGCGAAAACAACTCTTAATATCTGTTTTCTTAGATCAATAAAAGCTTAACCTGTGCTGGCAAGGCTCCCGTTCCCTGCCTGGGGCATCCCTATTCAGCTCTTTTTCAATGGATTTTAATCCAACCAGAGGGCCTACGTTTCTCAAGTTATTTCCTATTACTGTTTGTTTGCATTGAATGTCTTGAAAACATTTTTTAAGGGCATGTGAAACCACTGAGGTAACTTATTTAAATGGCCCAATCGAAGAAATACAAGGCAGGAATTAGAAAAACAAAAGTATTTGCCATTGCTTTTCCAAGGAAGAGGAAATGCAGAATGGGCAACGTTGGATAACTGGGCTCAAGAATAAAAGGCGAGCTAAAGGATTCTATCGCAACTGCCAAACAGGAATAATCCTCCCAGCTGGGAAAGCCATCTGCAAGCAATAGCAATGAACACATGATGGAATCAGTCACAGAAAAGGAATAATGCAGAATAGCAGAGAGGAAGAGAACTTTTCTGTTAGACAATCCTCACCAAAAGAAAGACGGGGTGGGGGACCCAGCAAAACCAAAACTTTCCTTTTTTGCTAACGGCTGCTATTCCAATCAAGCTTTAGCGGATAGTTAATCCAGGTGGCTCCACCAGTATACATCGTCTCCCAAACTTCTACTGGCTGAATAGCTTCTAGTGACTTCCACTAGCTGAAATTGTTTCCCAGAAGCAAAAACTGCAACTTCAACATGAAATACAGAAACTACTCCAGTCTCATCTAGAAATTGGTTATTCAAATGGAGGTCCCCCTTAGAAGAAACAAGCTCCTAGCTCCCTAGCGACACACCATTTATTAGTAAAGGTAACTTTAAAGGACTTCCACTGCAGGAGCGCTCGCACAGAACAATCCAAAAGTCTCCAGAATCGCCCCTCAAGGAAGTGGCCGGCTCTGGGCCCGGAAGAGACACATGGTGCGGGGCGGGAGGGGCGCTAAAGCTCCCTGGCAAACGTGCGGATCAAACTGCCCCTGCAGCGGCCGGCCTCTCTGTGAAGGCTTCCCTTTCTTTCTCTCTCCGGGGGCCCTGTCCTCCTCGCCACGTCGGGGGCCGCGGCCGAAATGGCCAGGCGCGTGGCCAAGCGGGGCGGGTGCTTCGGCCGCCACTCGGCCCGCGGGCAGCTAGGCAGGTTCCTGGGGTTTGCGCGGGGCGCCCGTTCCCCTCCGCACGGCCCGGCTTCGGGCCCCGCCCCGCATGGCCGCTGCCCACCTTACCCAACTCGGCTAACCTCCCTTCCCCTAAGCTCTCCGCCGAGACCTTCGGCCTGGCTCCCACCCGGATCCCGGATCCTCCGGAACTGGAACCCCGTATGCCCGGCGGGGGTCCGGGGGACCAGGGCAGGAAGGCTGCTGCAGCCCCCGGAAACCGCGCTGGGCTCTCCGGCCCCTAAGCCGCCTGCACCGGGAGCAACAAGCCCTTGGGTCTCACCTCTCTCGGGCGCTGCCGCCACTGCTGCCCGGGCCAAGACGCCTCCTTCCCCAAGCAGCCATCTTGGAGACACTCTGCTCGCCAACGTCTCGCGCCAAGGCGGCATCGGGAGAGCAGGCGAACCGACGGGAAGTGTAGTCCGGCCCGCTATCATGGGCCGCTCGGCGGGCGGAAGCCGGACCCGGCGGAACTACCGCGCCCACAAGGCAGCGCGCCGGAAGCCCCGCCCCCGGGGTCGCCCGGGTCCGTAGTCTTTCTGCGAGGGCGCCAGGCCCCCGGGAGCAGTCCTGGTTCGAGCACTTTGGAAGAAATTGAAGTTCCCGGCGTTCTCAGTCTGGTAGTCACCGGCGCCTACCCGCCGGTACGTCCTCGGGTTTCGAGAGCCAGTAGCTGATGGAGAGAGGAGAAGAAAGTGCCTACAACTCCCAGAGCGCCACGCGGAGGCGCCCGGCCCTGCAGCCTCGTCCTGCCAGGCCGCGTCTCCGGCCGGGGGCCACCGCTCTGTCTGAGGGCCTGTAGCGCCAGGCCCCTCCGCGTCGACCCGCCTGCCCTTCACAGCCTCGGCCTGTAAGGTCACCGAGGAGCGGGAGGCGCCGCCCGGGTCCTCCTCGGAGGCAGGCGCTGCTCCCATACCATCCCCCCAATTCTCTTAGACTCCGGGGTACTTTGGAGACCGAGACAGACACGCGGTCCCTGCCGCCACCGGAGGTCCCCGCTTGCAGATGCAGGCTGTTAGAGGAGAGGATCTGAAAGCCAGGAAGGGGAATAGCTGTGTAATAACTGCTGTGAAGGAGAGAGGGCCCTGCGACAGCGATAGCCGTGTTTTAGACGGGGCCTCCAGGCCTCTTAGACTCAGTTCCTGCCCCGCACCCACTCCTGCCCTGCCGCTGCGATGGCATAATCTCGGGATCTTTGGAGGCAGATGCGGGGCTAAACCATCCACCTGACGGGAACCCAGGACCCGACATCTCCCTGTCTGGACGCTGCTGTGAAGAGCCGAAGTCAGGAAAGACTAACCGGAACCTTGAGATTCCCAGGTGCTGCTGCCTCAGATCTGTGGACTCTTTGGGGGATCACTTACAGTTTGTGAACTTCTCAGTCCTTCTGCTGCTCCCACAGACAACGTTGCTAAACATATTAGTTGGTCCCATAAATACTTAAATGCGAAAACCTGCCCCAGATCCAGACCAGCCGGGAGTGTCACACTCCTGTGCAGTGGAACCCCCCGGCCCCCGCCCCCCGCAGTCCACAGCAGGCGGAAGGCGACCCTCTCATTATTGAGGTTTCTTTTGGATTTCCTTCCAGCTCACATTCTACCACAGTTTTAGCTGCTTAAAATCCTCTCACGGTCCCTCATCACCTACGGTGTGTGATTCGGACTCCTTAGCACAATCCAGAAGCCCCTCCTTAGTTTGAAAATTGCCTCGCTCTCCAAATTCAACTGCTTACCTTTCCTGTCTGGAACTTACTAGGCTAGTAAATTCAGAGGGTGTGTAGGTACACAGATGTTCTATGCCTTGCCTAAAATGCTTTTTTGCCTCCCAGACAACGTCTATGCTTCAGGACCTTGTACCTGTCCGGTCTCTACAAAGTAGCTGGTCTTCCAGTTGGGTCATACAGCCCTGCCTCCAAGCGTCAGTGTAGCCCATGCTGGAGACCTCTGGACAATTCCAGTGTATGACCCTGCCTGCAGATATGCCTGTCTTTTCTCTGGATCAGTGGTGATTCAGAGGGTACACTAGGGATTCCAGATCGCTCTTCTGGCTCAGGGGCTGCTTGTGTAACTTATGTTTCTCAGCTGCCTGGTTTGTATCATGGGATGATATTATGGTACCTCCCCTCAGAGAATTGCTGTATTTCCTGAGGTGATACGTGTTTGGAACTTAGAAAAACAGCACAAGGTAACAGTAACAACTGATTATTATGTAGTGCCAAGTGCTGTTCTATATTTTGAGTGATCTACATCTTGATCTTCACAACAACTCTATGAAAGTGATACTGTTGGCCGGGCACAGTGGCTCACGCCTTTAATCCCAGCACTTTGGGAGGCCGAGGCAGGTGGATCACCTGAGGTCAGGAGTTCAAGACCAGCCTGGCCAACGTGGTGAAACCTCATCTCTACTAAAAACACAAAAATTAGCTGGGCATGGTGGTGTGTGCCTGTAATCCAGGCTACTCAGGAGGCTTCGGCAGGAGAATCGCTTGAACCCAGGAGGTGGAGGTTGCAGGGAGCCGAGATCACATCACTGCACTCCAGACTGAACAACAGAGTGAGATTCTGTCTAATAAAAAAAAAAAAGCGATACTGTTATTACCAACAATCTCATTTTTCAAATGAGGAAATCAACTTACAGAGGATTTGAGTGACTTGCTCACACTGTCAGCCAGGAAAGGTGCTGGGATTTGAGTTCAGACTGACCAGTTACGGGGATTACACTCTGCCATTGTGCCTCTCAAGAAGCACTGGAGGCAGGTCTAGTGCACAGAGTCAATGTAAATGCTCAAAACAACTGTGGCCCTAATGACCTTCTCGTTTCTCCAGCTTTTACTCTCCCCTTAACTTCTGTATGGCCATCTGCTTCCAGTCTGCCAGCTTGGGCTAAGATCCTCACAATGTTGCCTCCTGGTTACTGTGAATGCGCAGAGGTGACTGACTCAGTGTGTATTAGCTGAGCAACTACCGAGGGCAGAGCCTGAGTGGTGGGAATTAGTTCCTGAGGTCTGTCATGCAGTGGAGACTCCGCTGAGCCCTCTGTCCTGTACGAAGGTAGCCAGTGGAAGGGCATGTCCTAGCTGGTGCTCAAAGTAATCTGCTACTTCTCTTACTACGCTTTTCATTCATTCATTCTTATAACAAATCGTTGTTGGAGGCATACTCTGCAGGTATTCTTTTGGGCACAGAGATACAGTGTTTAGTAAGACAAACACTGTTCCTGGATCTTAATGGGCTTTACATTCTGGTGGGATACACAGCTAAGTAAATATTTTCAGAGAGTAGTACCAAGAAGAAAAAAGCAGGATAATATAATGGAGTGATTTGGAGATCATAGGTAGTAAGAGAAGGTCTCTAAAAAGGTAACATTTGAACACTGGGCACAATGGCTCACACCTGTAACCCCTGCACTTTAGGAGGCTGAGGAAGGAGGATGGCTTGAGGCCAGCCTGAGCAACATAGGGAGAACTTATCTCTATAAAAAATTTAAAATTTTGCTCAGAAGACGTTCAAGTAAAAACAAAAAGAAAAAAAAAAATTTAAAAATTAACAAAATATGGTGGCACACACCTGTAGTCCTAGCTACTGAGGAGGCTAAGGTGAGAGGATCTCTTGAGCCCAGGAGTTTGAGGATGCAGTGAGCTGTTAGACCCTGTCTCTAAAAAAAAAACAACAAAAAACAAAAAAAAAAAACTTCGACTGTCTCAAAAGGTAACAATTGAGTGAGACTTAAAAGAGTGTACATATGAAGGGCTGAAGACAGAACGTTCTGTACAGAGCGAATTAATGCAATCGTTTTGCAGTGCAGATGGGCTTGGGGTGTTCCCGTAAGGTTAGGACCAGGGTGGCTGGAGCATGATGAGACAGGAGTGGTACTTAACTTGCCTTTGGTTAAGTCACGTTCTCTTCTTCTTTTTTTTTTTTTTTTAGAGACGGGGTTTCACTGTGTTGGCCAGGCTGGTCTCGAACTCCTGACCTCATGATCCGCCCACCTTGGCCTCCCAAAGTACTGAGATTACAGACGTGAGCCACCGCAGCTGGCCCCTAAGTCACTTTCTCTATTTGAATTTCAGTTTCTCACCTGTAAAATATGAGTAATTTTATCTATATCAGCTAGTGTGTAATTAGAGAAAAAACTGACCAAGCTACTTTACCCAGAAGGAATTTAATACAGGGTATTGTTTACAAAGGTGTTGGAAGGGCATGGGAAGCAAGGGAGAATAAGGGCACCCAAAGCCTAGTAACAAGGTAGCTACTATGACCCCTGCAAGGCTGGAGGAGCAAAAGGAAAATTCGTTTCCAGAAACTGATTCGTCAGCTGCTGAGCAGGAGCCTGGAGCTGCACTTGCTACCTGGTGCTACTGACACGACTGGAACCACTACTGTGACCTGGGATGCCACCAGAAGCCAGAGATTGGAATGGCTTCTGCCCTTCTCGTGTCGTCCAAACTCCCACCAGTACCTCCCACTGGCTGAGTCAGATGACAAGGGAATTCTGGGAAATGTAGTTCTTTGGCTTCCAGCCCTGAACATGGAGAGTATAGAAAGGCAGGTGTAGGCGGGGCACAGTGGCTCAGGCCTGTAATCCCAGCACTTTGGGAGGCCGAGGCGGGTGGATCACGAGATCGGGAGATCAAGACCATCCTGGCTAACACCGTGAAAAGCTGTCTCTACTAAAAAATTAGCCAGGCATGGTGGCACACCCCTGTATTGCCAGCTACTCGGGAGGCTGAGTCAGGAGAATCACTTGAACCCAGGAGGCGGAGGTTGCAGTGAGCCGAGATTGCGCCACTGCACTCCAGCCTATGTGACAGTACGAGATTCTGTCTCAGAAAAAAAAAAAGGCAGATGTAGGGGAGAAAACAGACGCCGTTCACACAGCACCTATCTTGCAGCGCTGTGTTGAGGAGAAGAAACTAACCCTATTTTTATTCCTCATAGCATGTAGCAGCATTCAGGGAAAGGCAAATCTTCCAAAACAATATCTTAAGTGAAACAATTCTACATAAAGCTTTGAATTTACCATTATAAGCATCAAAATGAGCATTTTAAAAGTAGAATTTTGGCCGGGCACAGTCACTCATGCCTGTAATCCCACCAGTATGAGAGGCCAAGGTGGGCAGATCACCTGAGGTTGGGAGTTTGAGACCAGCCTGACCAACATGGAGAAACTCTGTCTCTACTAAAAATACAAACTTAGCCGGGCGTGGTGGTGCATGCCTGTAATCCCAGCTACTAGGGACGCTGAGGCAGGAGAATGGCTTTAATGCGGGAGGCGGAGGTTGCAATGAGCCAAGATCACATCATGGCACTCCAGCCTGGGCAACAAGAGTGAAACTCTGTCTCAAAAAAAAAAAAAAAAAAAAGAAAGAAAAGTAGAATTTTAAGTCTGAATGGGCACCGTATTCACGTTATAAAATTCAAATTACAAAACAATATACAGTGAAAATAAGGGTATTTTTGCCCCATCTTTCTGTGACCTGGGTCTTCCCATCTCCGTCCACACCCTCTGCAGGCTATCACTGGTACCTTTGTTATGGATCCTCAGCAGATACAAGGTAGACATATGTTAACAAATTTTTTCTTTGGCCCAAAGCATGCATCTTATACACATTGCTCCACTTGTCTGTTTTTGTTTTTTCCGCTTAATTGTATCTCGGAGATCACTCCGCATCAGTACGTATCTGATTTGTTTTAGCAGTACGTGATATTCCATTGGATATGCCGTAATGGCATCAGCCAGTCTCCAGACAGTCTTTTAAAGCGTGCTGCAATAAACATGTTTGTGCCACTTCCTGGTGCCCATGTGCAAATAAAACTGGGATAATTTCCTGAAGAGAACTTGCTGGGTCAAAGAGTGTAGGCACTTGTTGTTTTGATAAATGTTCCCAAACTGGTCTGCACTCCCTCTGGCAGTGTATTACACCGCCTGTCTTCCCACAGCTGCGCCAGCATGGTCTGTCAGCAAGTGTTTTCTTTTTGCAAATCTGATAAATTTAAAAGTGGTATCTCACTAAATGCAATATAGTAGCCTGGATTGGATCCTGGGACAGATAGAGGACGTTTGTGGAAAAACAGGTGAAATCTGGGCTGGGTGCAGTGGCTCATACCTGGAATCCCAGCACTTTGGGAGGCTGAGGTGGGCAGATCACAAGGTCAGGAGTTCGAGACCAGCCTTTCCAGCATGGTTGAAACCCTGTCTCTACTAAAAATACAAAAAAAAAAAAAAAAAAAAAAAGAAAGAAAGAAAAAATTGTGGTGTGGTGGCATGCACTTGTAATCCCAGCTACTCGAGAGGCTGAGGCAGTCGAATCTCTTGAGTCTGGGAAACAGAGGTTGCAGTGAGCTGAGATCGTGCTACTGCACTCCAGCCTGGGCGAAGGAGTGAGACTCCGTCTCAAAAACAAAAAACAAGAAAACAAAACAAAACAAAACAAAATAGGTGAAATCTGAATGGAGTCTTGAGTTCAGTTAATAGTAACTGCCAATGTTAGTTCTTAGTTTTGACACATACCATGACTGTGAGATGTTAACGTCAGGGGAAGCAGGATGAAGGCTATACAGAACTGCACTGTTTTTGTGACTAAATTTAAATTATCTAAATTTAGATAATTTAATCTAAAATTATCCTCAGAAAAGTTTATTTTAAAAAATGACATCTTGCTGGGCGCAGTGGCTCACGCCTGTAATCCTAGCACTTTGGGAGACTGAGGCGGGTGGATCACCTGAGGTCAGGAGTTCAAGACCAGCCTGACCAATATGGTGAAACCCCGTCTTAAAAAAAAAAGAAAGAAAAAAATAAAGAAAAAAAATGATATCTTGTTTTATGCAAAATTTGAATTTCTCATTATGAGTGAAATGGAACATCTTGAATATGCTCTTTTTAAAAGGTGGCCTTCATAATGTGTATTTACTGAGGAAAAAAGTCACAGTTTATTTACTTTGAAAAAACTCATTAACAGTGCATTTCAAATTTCTGTTACTGGAGACTGTATTTCTCATCCCCTCCACTAATGCGTAACTTCAGTGTTTTCCCACCAGGTGGGCAATTTCACCCTAAAGGATCTTGTTCTTCAGTGACATGTCATAGAGTTAATAATTCCACAAGCTGCCCTGCACTGCTGTGATCCTAACAATATTGAGAGGTTGATGTGTATCGTTTCCTACCTTTCCTCATTCTAAACGGTTTCCTTATTCTAAATGCCAAGATGGTCTTGAACAACTGACCTCAGGTGATCCACCTGCCTCGGCCCCCCAAAGTGCTGGGATTACAGGCATGAGCTAACATGCCCAGCCCTAATCTGCTCTCTATTTTTTTTTTTGGAGACTGAGTCTTGCTCTGTCTCCCAGGCTGGAGTGCAGCGATGCAACCTTGGTTCACTGCAACCTCTGCCTCCTGGGTTCAAGCGATTCTCCTGCCTCAGCCTCCCAAGTAGCTGGGACTACAGGTGCGCACCACCACACCTGGCTAATTTTTTGTATTTTTAGTAGAGACAGGGTTTCACCATCTTAGCCAGGGTGTCTCGATCTCCTGACCTCGTGATCCACCTGCCTCGGCCTCCCAAAGTGCTAGGATTATAGGCATGAACCACCACACCCACATAATCTGCTTTTCTTATATGGTCAGATTGGGTTAAGACCTGCTCCCAGTACCTCAGAATAAACCTGCATTTGGACTTTTAACTTAATTTCCTCTTTAATAAAGTCCAAATGCAGTTTTATCTGAGGTACTGGGAGGTTAAGATTGTGACATTCAAATTGGGGTGAGGGGCAGGGGCACACAATTCAGCTCATAACAGGTACGATTAAAAAAATTCTTCAGGGCTGGGTGCCATAGCTCATGCCTGTAATCCCAGCACTTTGGGAGGCCGAGGCGGGCAGATCACGAGGTCAGGAGATCGAGACCATCCTGGCTAACACGGTGAAACCCCGTCTCTACTAAAAATACAAAAATTAACCGGGAATGGTGGCACGTGCCTGTAGTCTCAGCTACTCAGGAGGCTGAGGCAGGAGAATCGCTTGAACCCGGGAGGCGGAGGTTGCAGTGAGCTGAGATCGCACCATTGCACTCCAGCCTAGGCGATAGAGCAAGACTCCGTCTCAAAAAAAAAAAAAAATTCTTCGGGCCCGGGAGGTGGCTCACACCTATAATCCCAGCACTTTGGGAGGCCAAGGTAGGAGGATCACTTGAACCCAGGAGTTGGAGGATGCAGTGAGCTATGATCGTACCACTGCACTCCAGCCTGGGCAACAGAGTGAGACCGTGTCTCAAAAAATGAAATGAAGCCTCAGCCTCAGCATACAGTCAGGCAGTGTGTGCGCAGTGAATCGAAGTTCCAGTCATCATTCCTTCATTTCAGGGCTCCACACTGCCATCTGGGCATCCCCAGGCCTCTCTGCTGGCTCTGCCCCACCCTCGTGGAGGTAGCCTTTATCTGGCAGGCACCTTGGAGGCTGGTCCTATGTGTTGCATCATTGAGATAAAAAGAAATCCAAGGCTAGAAGCAGTGACAAATGGGGTGGACTTGGTGGAAGTTGCCCAGGGAGATGGATGAGGATGATGACTTCACACATAGCACAGCTTTTTCTCCAAAATCCCAGGATTACCACAATGGCCACACTCTGTCCCTCACCTGTCCAGTTCCTTCTGCTCTCTCTCTCTCGGCCTCCCCCGTCCCATCTTTTCCATACACGAAGACTCTCTCTTTTCCCAGCACCCTTGTGGTGGTTTAAAAGCACGGCAGCAAACCCTTCAGCATTCCTTCCTTCAGGATGGTGCCTGAGTCCCCTCCCAGGAAATTTGAATGGGCCTGTGACAGCTTCAGTCAGTAGGGTATAGAGGAAGTGATGCTGAGTGATTTTTAAGGTTGGCTCCTAAAAGGCCAAAGAGGCTCTGTCACTGAGCTCCCTGTGCTGTGATGGAAGTCTGAAGTCATGCTGAGGGAGCGTACCCAAGTCACATGGAGAGGCCAGGTGTCGAGGCTCAAGTGAGCATCACAGCTGAGCAGAGAAGGGCCCTCTGTTCCCTGTGGTGCCCTTTTGAGACTCCCCCACACATAGAAACTCACAAGCAGAATGAAGTGGCTGTGGTTTGATGCCCCTGGTTTCCAGGTGGCTTGTTACGCAGCAGTCGATCGTGGGCAGAAACAACCCCCTTCTAAAGGCCTCTCTGCAGACGTTCTCCACTTGGTGAAACCAAAGCTAGCCTAACAAGGCTCAGCGGCAGAGAAGCCCAGCCATTGGCCAAAATGCTACTGGCTATCATGCAGCAAGGATGTTCTTGGGGAGCCTTGATCTATCCCATCACATCAACATCTCCACCTCAGACATGGGAAAGGCACTAAGGTGTGAGCATGGCCAGTACCCCTAGTAAAGCTCAAGCACACCCCACTACCCCAGGATGCAAACGGAACTCCTCACTGGTCTCGTAGTTTTACAGTGCGAGTTCAGGAAAGCACAGATGGGTCCTCTTTTATGTTAGTGTCCACCTTGGCGGAGGATGGAAACAGCAAGAGTGCTGAGCTTGCCGCACAGACTTGGAGATGCATTTGTCATTAGAACCTTAGAGGGTACAACCCTCTAAGCACCCTCATGCAACCCTGGCAATGGAGAGATGAATGGATGAGGCCCCTCCCTTTCGGAAGCTCATGCGGCCAGCCCCTCATCTAAAAACAGAGGGGGAAGAAACAGAGCAGGCGTGTGGAAGGGTGACCAGCCGTCCTAGCTTGCCAGGGCCCAAGGGGAATCCCAGGGCATGGGATTTTCAGTCTTAATATTGGGAGAGTTTTGGGCAAACTGGGCCACATGGATCACGTGAGGGTGTTGTGAGCAAGGCAAAGATGGCTTGATCCTTGCAGCCCCTCACTTCCTATAGCTCACTGCAGAGTCTATGCCATCCTGACAACAATGATAGAAAGGTGAGATATCTGGCACATTTTGACTTGATGAACTGGGAAACGCGCATGGGCAGAGGCACCTGCTCATGCTGCCCAGTGTCTCATGGTGGCCGCAAAACGCTGTGGTTCCCGTTGCTCAGACAGGACCCTGTTCTTATCCAGCGTTCCTACAGCAAGGGCCCTGCTCACACCAGACACTTCCAGGGAGCCCCTGGCCAGATGACAGCAGTTGCATTGCTAGTTAACGTCACGTGAAACAAATTCTAGGAAGGGCCCATGCTGCCCATGATGCTTTTTTTTTTTTTTTGACATGAAGTCTCACTTTGTTGCCCAGGCTGGAGTGCAGTGGCGCGATCTCGACTCACTGCAACCTCCGCCTCCCGGGTTCGAGTGATTCTTCTGTCTCAGCCTCCCAAGTAGCTGAGACTACAGGCGTCTGCCACCACCCCCAGCTAATTTTTATATGTTTAGTAGACATGGGGTTTTACCATGTTGGCCACGCTGGTCTTGAACTCGTAACCTCAGGTGATCCACCCTCCTTGGCCTCCCATAGTGCTGGGATTACAGGTGTGAGCCACTGCGCCCGGCCCCATGACGCTTTTTTATCTCTCCTTCTGTCCATCCGTCTGCCCACTCCTAGTTAGGGAGTGTGTGCTCCAGGCTGGGAGACAGCCTCATAGACCAGCCCCGTCCGCCAGGAACCCATGTCTGGGGAGACAGACAGTTATAAATGAGATATTTTCAGGTGACTGCTAAGCGAGTGATATCGCTGAACATACTTAGGAGTGAGTGGGAAGGAGGTCTACGTAGGGAAGGAGGTGTGTGAGTCTGCCCTAACCAGATACCATAGACTGGTTGAAACCACACAATTTTTGCTCACAGTTCTGCAGGCTGAAGTGCGAGATCAAGGTGCTGGCAGATCGTGTTCCTGCTGAAGGCAGATGTCTGCCTTCTTGTGTCCCTACATGGCAGAGAGAGAGATAGAGACACAGAGAAAAGAGTTCTCCCGTCCTTATAAGCACACCATTTCTGTCAGATTAAGACGCCACCTATGGCCTCCTTGCACCTTCATTGCCTCCTAAAAGCCCTATTTCCAAATACAGACCCATTCTGAGGTCCTGGGGGTTAGGTCCTTAACGTAGGAATTCTAGGGGAACACAATGCAGCCCGTAGCACCCGCTTTCCCAATAGGATCAAGGCCTCAAAATGCAGACAGGCTTGTCTCACCCCACCTGTGCCTCTTCTGAGAGAAGCTGCAAGACTGAGAGGGAGCTGGAGATAAGAGGTTGACGTGGGACAAGGACACCATAGGGCGAGGACACTGCTCTGTGTCCCCAGGTTGGGGGGCAGCAGGCTGGTGGAGGAGCATGCTCGAGGGGTCTGAAGGGGAGCAGCTTCCCTGGCAGCCGAGGCCCAGGACATGAACAGAGGGTGGGGCACACAGAGTATGAGCTGGGGCCAGGTACGTGACTGACTCCGGCTGGAAGGGGATGGAAGTGAGGGTCTGACACTATATTCAATCCTGTCCCACCCTAGGTGATGGCTATAGAAACGAGGGAACCCCAGTAGGATGATGAATTCCTAGGGATTGCAAAAAGAATGGGCAGGGCCTGCTATTACAAGAAGCGGAATCCGAAGGGCCTCGTCGGGCAGGGGCTGAGACAGCGCCCAGGCAGCCTGGTAGGTTTTGGTCAGAGACTGTGCGTCCCACTCGCCATCGCCAGGAGGGGTGTCCACCCAGGCGTCCGCAAACAGAAGGATACACGTGAGGGGGTGCAGCCACCTGATGCAGTGCGCCTCAGCCAAAGGGGAGTGGTGCTCTGGTCCATGGACCTTGGGGAGGTGCCTTGAGAACACTGTGCCAAGTGAAAGAAGCCAGACACAAAAGGAAAGTAGTGTATGATTCCAGCTATGTGGAAATGTCGGGAACAGGCACATCCACAGGACAGAAACCAGCTGAGTGACCTCCAGGGGCTAGGGGCAGGAGGGAAAACGGGGATGGCTTCTGACGCGAATGAGGCTTCTTTGGGGTGTGAGAATGTTTTGGGTGTAGATAGAGGCGACGGCTGTGCGGCGTTGTGGATGCACCAAATACCACTGAATTTACTCTTTAAAATGGTTAATTGTACACTGTGCGGATTTCACCTAAATTTAAAGAAAAAATTGACCTGAGAGCAAAATCTGTCCCAGCCCCATGGAAACCTCCCGGGTTCACCTGGGTATCACTGAAGCTGAACTCTCTGGCCCCTTGCTGGTCTCCTTCCCCAGCCCAGACCGACAACTAGCAGGTCCTGGAGACATCTGGGCAGCATCCGCCACACACCATTTCCATAGAGCACATGCCAGGGGCCCTGGCACGAGCAGGACAGAGATGAGGGAGACCACCACAGAGAGACGCGGGATAGACACGGTGTCGCTAACGAAGGTCCTTTAACATTTTCCGGTAGCCACACTTAAAAAGTAAAAAGAGGGCCAGGCGCAGTGGCTCACACCTGTAATCCCAGCACTTTGAGAGGCTGAGGCGGGTGGATCACGAGGTGGAGAGATTGAGACCATCCTGGCCAACGTGGTGAAACCCCGTCTCTACTAAAAAATACAAAAATTAGCTGTGCTTGGTGGTGCGCACCTGTAGTCCCAGCTACTTGGGAGGCTGAGGCAAGAGCATTGCTTGAACCCAGGAGGTGGAGGTTGCAGTGAGCCGAGCTGGTGCCACTGCACTCCAGTCTGGCGCCTGGTGACAGAGCAAGACTCTGTCTCAAGAAAAAAAAAAAGTAAAAAGAGGTGGCCTGGGGCAGTGGCTCATGCCTGTAATCCTAGCACTTTGGGGGCCGAGGCAGGCAGATCACAAGGTCAGGAGTTCGAGACCAGCCTGGCCAACACGGTGAAACCTCGTCTCTACTAAAAATACAAAAATTAGCTGAGCATGGTTGCGGGCACTTGTAGTCCTAGCTACTCGGGAGGCTGAGGCAGGAAAATCGCTTGAACCCAAGAGACGGAGGTTACACTAAGCTGAGATCATGCCGCTGCACTTCAGCCTGGGCGACAGAGCTAGACTCCGTTTCAAAAAAAAAAAAGTAAAAAAGGTAAAGTTAAAAAGAGGTGAAGTTATTATCATTATGTATATATTTTGAAATGGAGTTTCGCTCTTGTTGCCCAGGCTGGAGTGCAGTATTGCAATCTCGGTTCATCGCAACCTCTGCCTCCCGGGTTCAAGCGATTCTCCTGCCTGAGCCTCCTGAGTAGCTGAGATTACAGGCATGTGCCCCCATGCCCGGCTTTTTTTTTTTTTCTTTGTATTTTCAGTAGAGACAGGGTTTCTCCATGTTGGTCGGCTGGTCTCAAGCTCCCAACCTCCGGTGATCCACCCACCTCGGCCTCCCAAAGTGCTGGGATTACAGGCATGAGCCACTGCGCCAGGCCAACATTCTTTTTCTTCATAATAACTCTTCCAGATCCACTGGTAATTTGCACCTGGAGCATATCTTGCAGATCCTGAAACCCAGGGACTCCTAGACACTTCTCTCCAGTTCTTTAGAGAGAGCATTGCAGCCCGGAGGGGCCTCTGAGGGGGATCTGGCGCGACTCTTCGCATTTCCGCAGGGGAAACCCAGCAAAGCCTGGGGAGGTCCTATGATGACCCCGGGGCCCCACAGCAAGCTGGCAGCAGAGCCAGGACTGAATACCTTACCCACCAGCCTTCACCTCCCTGCCTGGGCCCAAGGCCCCTTTACTATTCTGGATGGAGAAAGAAGCTGTCTTTTGAGGCTGCATCTCGCTTCATGGTTTGGGGTTAGAGTTGGGAAAAAATGCCTGAGAAGTAGGAATTGATGGAGAAGAGAGGACACAGGTCCCCAGGCCTCCTGGGCTTACTTGGCCTGGGAAGGCGGAGTCAGAGGAAGGAAGAGAGATAAGAAGGACGCCAGGGAGTGGGAACAGCACAGGGGGCATGGGAAGAACGTCACATTTGCTTCCCAGGATTGGGGGCGGGGGGATGACAGGTGTGTCTTAGCTTCCTGTGGCCATTGCAGCAAAGGATCACAAATAGGGTAGCTTCAAACGGCAAGTATTTGTTTGGAGGAATGAAATCAGGGTGCTGGCAGGGCCATGCTCCCTGAGAGGCTCTGGGGAGACGCTCCCTGCCTCTCCCACGTCTTGTGGCTGCGGCCTGCCTGGACCCGTGGCCTCGTCACGTCAGGCTCTGCCTCATGGTTTCACGTGATCCTTCTTGGTCTCAGCTCTCCCTCCGTCTCCCTCGTCTGAAGACACTTGTGGTTGGATTTAGGGGCCACCTAGATGATCCAGGATGATCTCATCTCAAGATCCTTAACCTGATCTGGTGCGGTGGCTCACGACTGTAATCCCAGCACTTTGGGAGGCTGAGGCGGGAGGATCTCTTCAGCCCAGGAGGTTGAGTCTGCAGTCAGCTGAGATCATGCCACTGCACTCCAGCTTGGGCGACAGAGTGAGATCCTGTCTCAAAATCTTCATCATCATAATAGAAGATCCTTAACCTAAGTACATTTACAAAGACCCTTTTTCCAAATATAGTGGCACTCACGGGTTCCAGTGATTAGGATGTGGGCATGTCACTTTGAAGGTCACCATTCAACCCGCTGCAAAGTGACAGAGTGAGAACATCAGCCCAAAAATAGGAGAGACCCTGTGGCCATCACAGGTGGTGTGTCCTGTGGAGACATTCAGGAAGGTGACCCGGAGCTGGGAGTTTCAGCGCAGCGAGCCCTTGGGAGCAGATGAGATTAGGAGGCTACAGAGGCCCCAGCAGTCTCCCAGCCCTCGGCACCCCCATCCTGAGGGGAGCAGCAGGGCCCTGTCACGCTCACACCTGTGTCTCTGTTGTTTGAAAGTTCAGCAGAAGGGAGTAGATTCACCACCTCTGTCAGCTCCTGCCTGGGGGCCACCCTCTCCTCACCCAGACACAGGCTCCCCAGCCAGATCACTCTGGAACTTTCCCTGGCAGCTCATGGTGGCGAGTCAGAGCTGTGTTGACATTGCACATTTTTGAACCTGTCTACAGCAGCCTGGGTTGGGAACAACCTGGAGTTGCTGTCAGGAGCCCCTCAGGCCTGTGCATCAGAGAGGCCAGGGCGGCCGCCTCCGTACTGCCCTGCCAGGCTGCTGGCTCTTCCTGCTTCCTTCCTGCCGCTTGAGGCCCCCCACATCTAGCACACGTGTTCAGGGCGGCGTGTGCCAGGAGTCCTGCACTGAGGCTCAGGACACCTGGATCTCTGTCCCACCTGCCCCTAACTAACCTGTTACCCCACCTCGGGGTCTCCGTTTCTCTCCTTTAAAAAGTAGTTGAATTATGGAAGGTTTCTTCCAGGTTGGTCCTCTGTACAGGAGATTGTGCCAGGCACTGGGGGTGGGTGAGGGTTAGGAGGAAGGTGGCCGGGTATGACAGCTCACACCTGTAATCCCAGCATTTATTTTTTATTTTTATTTTTTAAAAGATGGGGTTTCACTATGTCGGTCAGGCTGGTCTTGAACTCCCGACCTCAGGTGATCCGCCCGCCTTGGCCTCCAAAGTGCTTGGATGACAGGCGTGAGCCACCATACCCGGCCAATCCCAGATTTTTGGGAGGCCAAGGCAGGCAAATCACTTGAGGTCAGGAGTTCGAGACTGGCCTGGCCAACGTGGTGAAACCCCGTCTCTACTAGAAATACAAAAATTAGCTGGGAGTGGTAACATGCATCTGTAATCACAGCTACTTGTGGAGCACACCTGTAGCCCAGCCACTCGGGAGGCTGAGGCGGGAGGATCGCTGGAGCCCAGGAGTTCTGGGCTGCAATGGGCTATGCCAATCAGGTGTTCACACTAAGTTAGGCGTCAAGATGGTGGCCTTATGGGAGCAGGGGACCACCAGGTTGACTAAGAAGGAGTGAACCGTCCCTGCTGGAAACGGAGCAGGTCAAAACTCCCGTGCTGATCAGTAGTGGGATCAATCACACCTGTGAATAGCCACGGAACTCCAGCCTGGCCAACACAGCGATGGTATGATGGTGGTCAGCTGCACGGGTCTGGCCCAAGGCTGGCTCAGGCATCTCTGATCTTAGGACTGACGAGCACTGGATGAGGAGTAAGCGGTCTGGGCGCTGGCCTCAGTGACATCGTGAGCTTGCAGCGGCCCATAACAGCCGCCCCCTGGGTCTGCGCCTCCTCTCTCTGCTTAGAAATGAGCCCTGCCAACATGCTGGACTCTTCTCATCCACTCTTAATAAGGGTTTTTTAAGTGGGTTCACTCTTTGAACACTGAAACGTATTTATTTAAAAGGGAAACTGGCTGGGTGTGATGGCTCACACCTGTAATCCCAGCACTTGGGGAGGCCGAGGCAGGAGAATCACTTGAGGTCAGGAGTTCAAGACAAGCCCAGGCACCATTGGGAGACCCTGTCTCTACAAAATATCAAAAAATTAGCTGGGAGTGGTGGTGCATGCCTGTAGTCCCAGCTATTCAGGAGGCTAAGGCAGGTGGATTGCCTGAATCTGGGAGGTTGAAGCTGCAGTGAGCTGTGATTGTGCTACTGTACTCCAGCCTGGGAGACAAAGCAAAACTACTTCTCAAAAAATAAGTATTTTATTTTAAAAAGGAAACTCTGTGCAGCCACCTAAATGAACACCCGTGTCATGCGCAGGTAACTGCTAAAGTAAATACAATGAAGACCAAAACCAAAACCGATTAGTAAATTCTAGATAGACTTGGCTGCTCCCCTACATCTCGGCACCTGGCCTGTGCATTTATTGGAGTTAGGGGCGTGCTGGCCTGGAGCTGAGCCCTGCTTCACCTACACAGGTGACTGGAAGATCCTTGAAGAGGGAGGCTCTTTCCCGACAGGCGAGGGCTGCTATTGAACTTGGGCTTGGCACGGTCTAGGAAGGCCTGCCAGCCAGCGTGCCTCTGAGGAAATGCTGCTCACCTGTGAGCAGGGAGTGCCCCCTAAACCCTGGTAGTGGGATTCTCTATCTCTCCACTGGACCTCAAAACACAGGCTCCTTGTTCCTGTGGATGGAGACTTCAGAGGATTTGGCTGCTGCTCAGGACTGCCTGGGTCCCTCACAGAAAGTATGCAGGGAGGCCCCAGGATACACTGGGAAATACCCAAGCCCGTGAGGTGGGAGGCCTGGGTTTGAGTCCTGCCTCTGGCACCAAGCCAGCGGGGGGATGTTATTATTCATGCAGTCTGCAGATATTCACTGAGCATTTCCTATGTGCCAGATACTGTGCCGGGGCTGGGCTCTGGCAAAGAACAATATGGAAATGAAATTGCTTTGGCAATTTGCCAATGAACAAGATGGACATGAAAGCGCCTGCCTAGTGGGGCTTTCACTACAGTGGCAGGAGATCGTCAGCAAGCAAGGAAACTAGCAGGACACTTCCAAGTAGTGATATGGGATCAGAATAAGCTGGGGTACTGGGATAGAGTGCCTAGGGAGCCAGAGTTAGATGGGGAGGTCAGGGAAGGCAGTGCCTAGAATATGGATGTGATACCTGGAGGCATAGCAGCCATTTTGTGACCATGAGGTAAGAAGTGTGAGGACAAAAAATAATGCAGCAAGGATGCTGCAGAGGGAAGATGAGAAGAGCTTAGGCCTTTGGTGACATCATTACACCACTGCACAAACTCTGGACCTTCATCCTCCCGACTTCATGATACATGAAGGTTTCACTTAAAGGAAACACATGTGCAAAGTCCCTGAGTCAGGAATAAGCTTGAAAGACTTAAAGAACATAACAAAGTCAGTGCAGCTAAAGTGTGATGAGGTGGAGCGACATGGCTAAGCAGGGGCCGCACTGGGACCTCTGGGTTTGATCCTTCATGCAGTAAATAAGAGGGCATTGAGGACTTTTGAGCAGGAGAGAGATAGGATGTGATTGAGGTTTTAGAAAGATCTTTCTGGCTGCTGCATGGAGCCCGCAGGGGGCGAGAGGGCAGTCAGGCCAAAAGATCAAGCGAGGGGTGGTAGACTCTGGCCTGACTCAGCCACAGCAGAGATGGAGTCTGGGGGCCGTGCATATAATACACCATACACACCTCAACACACCCCCTTCTGCCCAGGCAGACCCGGGTTCAAGTCCTGACCCTGCCACTTGTCAGCTCTCACACCTACCCGTTTTCTCACTCCTCATAGCCCCAATTGTAGTGCAGGATGTCATGGTCTCTCACCTACCACCTGTCACGGCCTCCTAATCTGCCTTCCTACCTCTAGCCTTCATCCCTCCCATCCTTTCTCCACATCCCTGCCACAGTCATATATTTTTTCCTTTTCTCTTCTCCTTTTTTTTTTTCCAAACAGAGGTTTGCTGTGTCACCCAGGCTGGTCTCCAATTCCTGGGATCAAGGGATCCTCCTCCTTCAGCCTCCCAAAGTGTTGGCATTACAGGCATGACACCTGGCTCAGCCACAGTAATTCTTTTAAAACAATAAATACAACCATACTGTTTCTCTGCTTAGAGTCTTCTAGTGGAGCCTCAGCGATAAGTCTAGGCCCCTGGCCATGGCCTGTGTGTTTGTCAGGGCGTTGTTAGCTGCTGGGACAAACGGGCTGAGAAATGCTTCATCGCTGAGATGCAGTTCAATCTGATTCTTCCTCACGGTGGTATGAAGCGGGTATCTCTTGCCCGTGGATAGCTTTCCTCCACACAGTGATTCAGGGACCCAGGCTCCAGCTGTTTTGTTCCCCTTCTATATCCAGCCAGTGAAGGGGAACAGAGGTTAAAGAGGAGCCCTCCCCCTCTGAGAAGCCTCAGTCCACCTCTGCTCACAATTGACTGCAAGGGGAGACGGTGACATAGTCTGTGTATCCAGGGAGGTCAGAAAACCGATTTGTAATGATTCACTGTGAGTCTCAGCAACAGTCTGTCCTTCTGGCAACCAGATACCAGTGTGTTCTTTCTTCTATCACACCCTCCCCCAGAGGGATGACCCCAAACTCCATCCGTCTCTGCCTGTGGCCCTGCACCTTCTGGAACATGCCATGCTCTCCGCTAGCACCATCCAGTGACCCCCAAGTAAAATCCAGTTCTTGCTCCCTCTGAACTGGCTAGGGGCAGTTAGAACTCTCATTAGAGAAGGGGGAACAGGGATACCTGGCAGCCCCCACCCCACGATGGCAGAACGTGAGGGGCGGTGTCGTGAAGCCCCCTGTCTTACTCATGGAGGGATTTCCCAGCTCTGGTTTCTGAGAGGCACCTCCTCATCCAGTTTTCTCCTTGGTGACATCTGAGGTGGGGACCACATGGTGTTTGCAGCTCTTTTCCGGTCTGTCCAAGGGTGGAGGCCCAAGGCTCGTTCTACAACACAGGCTTGTGGTGTCTTTGGCAATACAATTCCCTCCAGATTTTAGGGAGTTTTCCTTCCAGTAAGTTCCACGTGACCACACCCGAGGTACTTTTCTACCACCTTCTTCCAGCAGCTCTATTTCTTTGGTTCCTCATCTCACACGTCTCTGTCTCTGCTGTCTCTGTCTCTCTATTTACTGATACTGACCTTGAGAACATCTCAACAATTAGTCCGTGCGGCAAGACCAGCCACTTCATTTGATCGCTGCTGCGGGACTGAGGCCTTTGTAGAGCTGAGAGGGTTTTTTTTTTTTTTTTTTTTTTGAGACGGAGTCTCTCTCTGTTACCCAGGCTGGAGTGCAGTGGTGCAATCTCACTGCAACCTCTGCCTCCTGGGTTTAAGCAATTCTCCGCCTCAGCCTCCTGAGTAGCTGGGATTACAGGCACGCGCCACCACGCCCAGCTAAGTTTTTGTATTTTTTTAGTAGAGACAGGGTCTCACCATCTTGGCCAGGCTGGTCTTGAACTCCTGACCTCGTGATCCACCTGCCTCAGCCTCCCAAAGTGCTGGGATTACAGGCTTGAGCCACCGCACCTGGCCTGAGCTGAGAGCTTTAATGAGCCTTTGCTACTTCAAGCCTTTTCATTTTTATTTCCTGCTATTTGAGATCCATTTACAGTTCACTTTTCCAACACTGCATGGCCTCAAACTCTTCATATTCCCCTTTCTTCCATTTACACACTATTCATATTTCGCTTGAGTGCATCTCTGTCTCACAATGCGTTACTATACATCAAAGGAATGATCAACATATTATTTTTTTTTTTTTTGAGATGGAGTCTCGCCCTGTTGCCCAGGCTGGAGTGCAGTGGCACGATGTTGGCTCACTGCAACCTCAGCTGGGTTCAAGCGATTCTCCTGCCTCAGCCTCCTGAGTAGTTGGGACTACAAGCATGTGCCATGACACGCAGCTAAGTTTTGTATTTTTAGTAGAGATGGGGTTTCCACCATGTTGGCCAGGATGGTCTCGATCTCTTTTTTTTTTTTTTTTTTTTTTTTTTAAATAAAGATGGGGTTTCACCCTGTTGGTCAGGCTGGTCTTGAACTCCCAACCTCAGGTGATCCACCCGCCTTGGCCTCCAAAGTGCTTGGATTACAGCCATGAGCCACCACGCCCAGCCAGTCTCAATCTCTTGACCTCGTGATCGGCTCGCCTCTGCCTCTCAAAGTGCTGGGATTACAGGCGTGAGTCACCGCGCCCAGCCCAACATCCATTTGAATTGCATCTTAGCCCTCTTTCTCTGGAGCTACAGGCTTACTTTTCCCCAGTCTGCCTCCACACTAGGTAGGCTCCAGCTCTGACAAACATTTCATCCCTGCATGACGTGCGTCTCCCACTTTCCATTCTGCAACATCTGTTTCCATGTTCCCTGATGCCTGTCCACTAAGCCACTGCTATGTGTTTTAGGTTTCAAGTTATGGCAGCACTGTATTCTGAAGTACTCATTCGTGCATACTCTCTGCTGTAACAGATAGACCCCAAAATGCAGAATGATTAAAACACCACAGAGATGTATTTCTCGCTCACATAACAAGTCAGAATGCATTAAAGCCGAAGAGCTTGTTCGTGGCAGGTTGCTTTTCTCCTGAAAAGCTGAATGCAGTGATTCCGACACCTGTGTTCTTTGCAGTGGGTAGATGCGTCCTTCCCAAGGCCTAGTCACCAATGGTATTCAGCGGCGGAACGGGAAAGGGAGAGCCTGGAGAGAGCCCATATCCATGCTCCTTGTAGAATGCAGACCTCAGGCCCCACCTGCTGTGTGCGTGGCAGGAGGTGCAGCTGTGTGCCCATGAGTGAAAACCCACTGAACTGCTAACAGTCTCTGCCTCACCTCAGGGCTCTCCATGATCCAGCCAACCTACCTCTCCAATCTCATCCCTGCCAGCCTCACTCATTTTCATTCAGTCCCTCAAGGATGGCAAGACTCTCTCACCTCTAGGCCTTTCTCATGCTGGTTAGCCCACCTGGAGCCTTCTCTCCCTCACTGTGCTAGTCATTCACCCAGCCATCCATCCATCCACTCATCCACCCAAACATCTATCCACCCACTCATCCACCCATTCACTCGTCCACCCATTCATTCATCCACTCATCCACCCACTCATCTACTTCTCCATCCATCTACCCAGCCATTCATCCACCCACACTCATCCACCCACTCATCCACCCACTCATCTGCCCATCCACCCACCCACTCACTCACCTACCCATTCACTCATCCACCCACTCACCCATCCACCCACACATCCACTCATTCACCCATCTATCCGCTTATCCAGCCAGCCTCCACCCACACTCATTCACCCACTCATCCACTTATCCATCCATCTGCCTACTCATCCACCCAGCCATTTATCCACCCACACCTTCATCCATCCAGCCATTCATCCATCCATCCATCCACCCACCCATCTGCCCATCCACCCACTCATCCGCCCATCCACCCACTCATTTACCCTCCATCCACCCACTCACCCACCTACCCATCCATCCATTCACCCATTCACTCATCCACCTACACCCATCCACCCACACATCCACTCATTCACCCATCTATCCACTCATCCACCCACCCAGCCATCCACCCACAGTCATCCACCAGTTCACCCAGTCATTTACCCATCCATCCATCCATCCATCCACCAACTCACACACCCACCCACCCACCCACTCATCTACCCAACCATCTATCCACCATATCATCTACCCACTCACCCATCTACCCTTTCATCCATACACTCCCTCATTTACCCATCCATCTATCCACCCACCCAGCCATTCATCCAACCACTCATCCACCCATCATTCACCCACCCATCCAACCATCCATCCTCCACCCACCTATCCACTAATTTGCCCACCCACTCATCCATTCATTCATCCACTTACCCACCCATCCATCCACCCACCCCCCACCCATCCACGCACCCATCCACACACCCATCCACTGATTTACCCACTCACCCATCCAACAAATGTTTTGAGCACTAAAGGTGTGCCAGGCACAGATCCAGAAGCTGGGATACTGCAATGAACAAAACAACAAACAAACTCCTGCCCTCATGGAGCTTGTATTCTAGCTGGGAGAGACAATGAATAATAAACCAGATAAAATAAATAAATCATACATTGCTTAAGAAGAAATCAATGGTTGGAAAAATAGGGCAGGGTAAGGGGATCAGAAGTGGAGGAGGTAGCAATTTAAATGTTGGGTAGGGGAGAACTAAGAAGGAAGGCCTCATCCAGAAGGTGATCATTGGGCGCGGACCTGAAGGAGATGAGGGAGAGCGCCGTGAGCATCTGGTTCAGAGGGCATAGTCTCTGAGGTGAGAGCAGCTTTGCATGTATGAGGACCAGCAGCAAGCCTGCGTGGCTGGGGTGGAGTGAGAAATGGGAAGAGTAGTGGGAGATGAGGCTGGAGTCCGTGAGGCCTGGATCCCGCGGGGCCTGCAGGCTGTGCCCCTTGCAAAGCTCTCTCGTCTTTCAGACCCTGGCCCACGTGTCCTTTCTTCAAGAGAGCCTTGCAGGGTCTCCACATTGTGGCTAGGTGCATCGCCTGTGTGTGCACCAATAGTCTGGTCACAGAGTTTCTTACTACATGTGTACCTTCTCATCCCCCTCCCCTGAACTCGGGTCCTGGGAAGATAGAGCCCCGTCTGCCTGGGTCACCTCACTGAGCACGGTGCAGATGGCAGCGTATCTCCAGAGGGCAGCAGCTCCATCTGAACGGGATGCAGGTTCTCTCCTTATGGCTTGCTGGGAAGTTTAAATGAGAAGACCTGCTTTTCTTACCCAGCTGGACTTTTTGTCTTGGTTGGCAGATGAAACGCTGAAACATTCATACTCCCTGGTTCTCCTTTCCTAGATTCCAGAATGGCCATGCAGAGGCTTATTCCTGCAGTTTCAGTGTCTTTCCACATCCTGCGTGTGACCCCATCATCAAGTTTCCTCCTGAATCAGGACAACTTTCAGGAATAAACCTCTCAAGGGTTTATTCAGCTCCTGGGTTCCACCGTCTTCCTAATTCAGAAAACAATAGAATCTCACCCAGCCAGATGTCCCACCTGTTTAATGACCTACGAGTGTCTCCTTTGAACTCAGGACAAGGGACCTTTTACTTTTAGCACTCCATCCACCCACTCGCTCACCTATCCACCCACTCATCTACCCATCCATCTATCACCCAATCATCTACCTACTATCCATCCATTCTGGGTCTGCCTGGCTCTGGGGCCTGCCATCCTCTAGATGCTTTGCCTCGGCATCAGTGAACTGGCATTATGTCATATGCCACGTATGCCATAGCCGAGTGCATTTCTGCTTGCCCTGGTTGTCTGTTGGTTGCAGATCCCTTCTCTCCTCTGATCACAGAGAGGCTGGAAGTCGCAAACTACATTTGCTAGAACCCTTACCAGTGGGCTTCCGATTTGTTTCTGCCAGTAGGAAGCACTGATCAATTAGAAGGCAGTAAAGTTCCTGGATCCGGGGGTGTTTTCAGTGATGGCAACAGCAGTCATCAGCAGGGGCGCACATCTGGGTCTTATTCAGCCAGCAAGCTTCTACCAGGAGCACCCTCAGCAGCCCCGTGATCCCTAGACACTCTGGGTGACACCTGTTCCTCCAGCCTCGATGTAAAAGCAGCTTCCTGCCATTACCAATATTTGGGTAATCTCTCTCTCACTCCTCTCATTCTTCCAACAGTTTTCTTTTTTTTTTTGAAATGGAGTGTCACTCTGTTGTCCAAGCTGGAGTGCAATGGCACGATCTAAGCTCACTGCAACCTCCGCCTCCTGGGTTCAAGCGATTTTCCTGCCTCAGCCTCCTCAGTAGCTGGGTTTACAAGTGCCCACCATCACGCCCAGCTTTTTCTGTATTTTTAGTAGAGACGGAGTTTTGCCATGTTGGTCAGGCTGGTCTCGAACTCCTGACCTTGTGATCTGCCCGCCTCGGCCTCCCAAAGTGCTGGGATTACAGGCGTGAGCCACCGCGCCCGGCCATCCAACAGTTTTCATAACCAGTTCCACTCTTCACTGACTGATAATGTCCTTGGTAGCAGGAATGACTTCCTAGAAATAGACCCTTAATGCTGGAAATCGGGATTGGTTATCTGCCTGGCTTGGGCTGGAACACAGTCATGACCTCATTGGCAGAGGGGACATGGTACCCTGGAAAATCACAACATTCAGCAGCAAAACTAGCCTGGGGTAGTGTTCCTCGAAGGCAAAGCTTGAGAGACCAATGGCTGCAGCCCTTCCTTATGTCATGGGGACAGCTGGAGAGACTGGTGGCTTCTGACCACACAGGAGTCAGAAGTGATAAACCCAGCTCAAGGCATGGACAGAAAACCAGAGAGCATCTTTGATAACCAGAAAAATCTCTTTAATATCGTGTAGCTCTAAGACTGATACAACTGAAAACAAACCCTAAATCCCATCCTGCAGGTTGCAGTTACAATGCAAGTTGAATTCACAGCCTTGCCGGAACTCTTACATAAAATTTAGAGCATTTGATCTGGAAGGAGTGGGACCCTGAGAATCGTAAAAGGATATTTGGGTGGACTTGAGCAAATCCAAGAACCCTGAACTGAGGAAGAGCGTTGTGAGTATATGGTCCGGGGCTCCACAGATATTCCTGCTTACGACCCCAGCTTCACATGGGATTCAGCCCTCTCCATACCAGCCTGGCACTCCTGATTAGCTGCTCGCCTCATGGCTCAAGGCAGGACCTGCCGCAACCATGCAGCTGAGTGGCAAAGTTGCTGGAAGTCTTGTTTATTGCTTTGAAGGCCATCTGTCACCACAGGCAGACATAAGAACTCTTATCACACAAGCTCCACGCCACCAAGAGGACCGGAGCTGGGCTGGACCCTGGATCAGCGTGGGCTTTGGCTGTGGCCCCTGACTCTCAGCCTCAGTCTCATCTGTCCAGGGCCTAATAATGGCATGTCTCGGGACTGCTGTGAAAACGAAGTGGAGTAAGATTGCAATAGGCCTGGCCGTTTCATTCCGGGCAGCCACATAACCCCGAGTGGGAAGGAGAAACTTCTCCAGCGGGCTGTCCCCTCCCTCAGGAGCTGGGGCAGAATGAGATGTGGCCCTGGGCCCAGTACAAGATTTTCACTTGTTTTAGAAATATTGGCCACAGCTTTTCCCCGACGGGCGTGTGTCAGCACGAGGCTGGGTCTCACCTCCCCGCGCTGGACCAGGAATCCCAAAAGGAGCAACTTCCTACGGCACAGCGAATCTCACAGGTGGCATCACTGCCCATTCCTAAGAAACCCCACAAGCCATGCCGCTTCAGAGCTGGGCTGTGGCCTCAGGGCGCATTTTACACCCTGAGGTGGTCAGGAACTGTGGTGTGGGGCCTGGGGTCCTGAGGTCACCGTTGTCCTGCGGGAGGACCTCGGCTGAGCCGCACTGCCACTCAGGGTCTCGCCCTCCACACTGAAGGCTGTGCTGAGGACCAACTGAGAAGAGGCCAGATGCCACCAGGGAGGGAAGCCTGCCTCCCCCTCCCCGCCAGTTTAAGGACAGGGCTGACCAGCAGGTTGCTTTGGGGGGAGGGACAGTGTGGGGACAGCACTGAGTGCCAGGCCACACCTTTTACGGAAACGTTCCTTTGAGACCTGTGGAGGAGCCTGCTGTGAGAAAGGGGGCGGTCCAGGAACCAGCTGGGCCCACACCCTGCCACGGGCCTGAGGAGGGAAGGCACAAGTCACTGCCTATTTTGACCTGGCAAGAAAGAGAACTCCACAGGGTGAGGTGGGCAGAGCAGCTCTGTGGGAGACCTCAGGGCCCCCGAGCCTCCCCTGCCCCACCCCGGCTCTCACCCAGCTGCATTAACCGGCCCCCACGTGGCAGCATCCTCACCAAGGATTCCCAGGTGACCCAGGATAGGGAGGGGGTGAGGCTGGGCTGCCAGGCAGACAGTGTAGCACCAAACGGGATGGGCTGGGGGCTCCGGGGAGGGGTGTCTGTGGCCACCCAACCTAGGGAGATGTGGTTATTGCTCTGCTGGAGACCTTGGGCCGGGCCCCGAAAAGCCCTGCCTGGCCCCTGGCGTGAGTCAGCAGTGCTTTAAGGCAGCCCAAGGTGAGGAGGCCCAGGTCTTAACTGTGGGAGCTTGGATCAGGTCTCCTCAGAAAGCCCTAGCCTTGGTTCCCGGGCGCAGGGGCTGTGCAGGCCTCCACGACCCCACGCCTCCTGGTTCAAGTGTAAGCATGCTGTGGGCTGGACAGACAGTCACCCGCTAGAACACAGGTGAGGAATCCAGCTGGAGCAGGAACAGGGTGGGCCAGGCCCATTCCCTCCTGGTCCTCAACATCCACGCTGCCCTCAGGGCCTCCTGTGAGGGCTCCTTGTGCTGCCACTGCAGGGGACCTGCCTGTGGATGGCCTGGAGGCCACGGAGACAGCCCCAACTCACGGAGTCCCCCCATGGTCATGATGGAGTATGTGCTTGAACCTGGGGAGGCACATGCAAATGGAAAGGGGATGACTTTAGGGAGGGGAAAGGTGGCCCCCAGCCCAGCTGCCCCGGGACAGTAAGGGGAAGGCCCAGGCCTGGCTGCCCATCCTCTGTGCCTACAACCTGCTCTTTCCTTACACTCTGCCAGCAATGGGCCACCCCTAGCCTTGGAGGGGACTGGGAGCCAGCCTCCTGCCAGCTGTGTCTCCATGGAGGCCCAGGGCCTTCTCTGACCTCTCACACAAGCCCTTTGCAAACAGAGCTGACGTCCTGGAGGCCAGGGCAGGAGCATGTGCCACACGGCAAGGGGCAGGGATGCGGGGGCTGCTCAGGATGGTGACCCCTGCTGGTCCTCGCTGTGACTCACAGCAGGGGTTTTAAGGAGACTGGGGCTCGGGGACCCCCACTGGCAGGGAGCACACGCAGATTTCCATGGTCCTGCGGCCTGGCAGGAAGTTCTGAGCTGCTGTGGCTGGAGAAGGAACTTGGGGTGTCTCAGTGCCAAGATTGGGGTTAGCAAGGAGGTGAATGGAAAACGCAACCACAGGGCAGCCAGCGCCTGCGCATGGAGTCAAAGGGGGGCGTCACCATGGCAACCAGCGCCCCTGAATGGGGGAGGAGGAAGGCATCGGGGTCCTGGGGTCCTGATCAACCTCTCCCTGTACTGCCCAGAGCCCAGCCTGACACCACCAGACGCCTGGTGGGGAGGCATCACTCCCAAGGGATGTGGTGTTGACTAACAAATGTCTCAGCCCTAAAGGGCCCCTGGCTACAGGGTGGCCCTCCAGCCCCACAGAGGAACAGGGATGAATGTGACCCTTGTTAAAGCTGACACAAGAGGGCAGGACCTGAGCCAGCCCCAGGGGAAGCCAGAGTGCCCCAGAAGGGCTGGTCCCACCAGAGCGTGCTGGTGTGTCTCCCAGGCTGCACGGGTGGGGGAGGAGGAAGGCCGGGTAGGGGCGGAGCCTGGGCCGGATGGGCAGCAGAGTGTGCCTGGCCACGTGCAGCCAGGAAAGGACACTGATGACTGGCAGTGCACAGAAGTCCCTGTGGCTGGTATGTTTCTTCCTCTTTGATGCTGAGGGTGGTTTCTGGAGAACAGTTCGCCTCTCTCCCACCCCCAGCTCCAAGGCATCTCCTCGGAGAAGGCCCAGGCAGGTGGCCAAGGCCAGCAAGGGGCGGGACTGTAGCTGCTCAGGCCCCCTTGGAGCTGCTCCCAGCAGACAGGGGTATAGGGGACAGCGGCCCATGAGGATGGGACCTCGGTATCCTGCAGAACCTACACACAAGAGGCCAAAAAAAAAGATGGCGGTACCAAGGAGAGGAAAACACTCACGGCACCCGCCACCAGCCCGCCCACAGGCTGCATCCTATGCGTCTGTGTGTGTTCACAGGTGTGAATCACACTTGCGGTTGAGCTTGGCCCAGTGCTCAGTCCTTTACTCTCCCGGTTGCTGTCAGGGAGAGCTGCCCCTTTCTGGGGCCCTGCCTGCCCCAGGCACGGGGTCTGAGAAAGGAAGGGGTCAGCACTGGTGGCAGGCTGGGTCTGGCATTGCCACCCTCAAAAGCTGGCACACGAGGTTTCTTATTGCTCCTCTTGACTCTGGGGCACACCCTTGTAATTTCCAGAAAGAACACACGCCCAGGAGAGGTGGCAGCAGGGGTCCCGCCTTGGGCCTCCTGATCACCAAGTGGAGCCCGGCAGGTGGGATGCAGGCTGGCCCTGGCCCCGACATGCTCCCTGCAGGCCTCCCGCAAAGCCGCTGGTCTCTGCAGAGTGGGAGCTGCGGGGACCACCCGGCCTCCTCTCCGCCTCGGTGACCGGGTCACTGCCCATCATTGGTCAGCCACCTCCAGAAATCTGGATGTGGGGCACAGATGAGTGTCCTTACAAAAATAACTCTGAGTCTGTTCCCAGTGGGAGCAGGTTCCTGAGAGCACGCGGGGCCAGACGAAGGCCGCGTGGAAGGGTCCGGCAGGGAGCGCTCCCGCCTGCGGGCCAGGGTTACGGCTGCAGGCGCTCCAGGTACTGCGGCAGGGGGTTCTCCTTGACATACTTCTGGATGTACCAGCAGGTGAGATGGGCCTTCAGGTCCTCCTCCACCACGAAGTCCAGGGCGGCCTGGGAGCAGTGGGGCAGAGAGGAGCGTGGTCAGGGCCTGCAGCTGGCACCGTGAGATGGCATCATCTGCTCCCTCCCCAGGCCCTGGCTCCCAGACCACCCTCCCACTTTGCCCACATCAGTCACTCTCGAGTTTCAGCCCCATCTGTGGGGATGATCCCCACAGACTGGCCCAGTACACAAGGAAAAAACATATTACCTCTCCCCAGGGAGGCACAAGCCCCGTGCCCCAGGCAGCACGGAGGTCAAAGGTTGCTTGCAATTCTCCTGGCGGGGTGGGGATGAAGGAGGGGAAGCCGGCAGAGGGCCCAGCTAAGTCCCAGCAGCAGCCCTCAGGGGACTGACGGTCACTCTCTGCTCTGGCTGGAACTCCCCTCATTAAGCCCAAATCTGCTCTCCAGGCAGCCTGGGATTTGGGATGCGGTGAGGATGAAGGGGTTGGGGCCAGAATGGGTGGGAGCCAGTGTCATCCATTGGTTCCACAGGCCTGACTGAGCAGTTACTACAGGTCAGGCCTGGGGCCCCAGGACAGAATCAGGCTCCCGTGAAGCACCTGCCACATAGGAGGTGTGTGGGGACCCTGGAGGCTCAGCCACGCCAGGGTCTTGCAGAACAGGAGCCTGGGCCCAGAAAGGCTGCCACCAGCCCCGAGAGGAGCCAGGGCCAAGAAGCAGGCTGGACTCGCTACCTGGGCCACCATCTCCTCTGACGGCGGGTGGCGGCCCCCATGTCCCCAACCCTGCCTGGCCCTGCCGCCTGCCTGCCCTACCTTGGCGAGGTGCTTGGCAATGCCGCGCCCACGGTAGGCATCTGGGACCTCGGTGTGCTGCAGGTCTACGATCCGCTTGCCCACGTACTCATAGAGCAGGACGGCCCGGTCATGACATCCTGGGGGTTGTGGAGACAGGTAAGCCTATGGAGACTCCTATCCCAGCGGACCCAGGCACAGAGGCCAGGGTGGAGAGACAGGCATTTGGAGCCATTTAACTGTTACAGGTGAATCCTGAATAACCTCTTGGTGCCTCAGTTTCCTCGTCCATAAAGTGGGGCTATAATAAAATGTCCTTCAAAGGATGGTTTAGAGGACTGAATGAGCTAACCTCTGTGACACGCTGAGGGCAGTGCCTGGAACACTCAAGCCCCATGTGAACCTTTGCTACTGTGTCAGTCCCAGCACCCCAGGGCCCTGCCACCCCCTCTGTACCCCGGCTCTCTACATCCCCACCCCACCACACCCTTGGATCTGAGAGTCCCAGGACCCAGAACAGGGTTCAGCAAATCTGCAACAAAGACGGAGCACAGAGACAAGAGAGGCAGCGCTGCGCCACACATCAGGGTCACCAGCCAGACCCTGCCAGAGACGCAGCAGGCAAGATCAGAGGCCTGTTGGCAGAGTCCATGAGAAACTGACGCTGGACACGGGAGGCAACAGCAAACGGGCCTTCACACTCCACCAGGCCTGTGGCTCACCAGCCCACCCCAAACTCCTGCTGGGCAAACAATTAACTCAAGTTCTTCCAACCACAGTTTTTCGTGTCTCATCTTTTTGTCCACTTACGCAGCCATCCATGGGCCCACCCATCCATCCACTAAGTACTTATTGAGCCCTAGGTACTGTTGCAGATGCTGGGAATACAGCAACGAACAAGCCAGGCCAGGAGTCCCGCCCTCATAAAACTAAAAGGGAGAAAGGTAATAGACATGTAAAGCAAGTGGATGTGTAGAATGCCAGGGAATGGAGGCAGGTGGAGACAGGAGGAGAGGGCACCAGCCATTCTGAGGGAATGACATTCCGGGCACAGGGAACAACCAGTGCAAAGGCTCTGAGGCAGGAGTGGGCCTGAATGAGGGGCACCTGGAATGGAGTGGTGAGAGGAAGGAAGGAGGTGATCGATGGGGCAGGGAGGTGATGGGGGCAGGGAGGTGATGGGAGCAGGGAGGCGATGGGGCAGGGAGGCGATGGGGCAGGTCTCGCAGAGCCTCCTAAGCCATCTGAGCTGGGTGCCACTGGAAGGCCGTCAGAAAAAGGATGGATGTGATTCATGACTGCAAAGGATCCTGCTGCCACCACGGGGAGAACTGATGGGGGGCAGGAGCAGGGAGCCCTGAGGGTGAAGATGGGGCACAGACCAAGGCGGGGCAGCAGGGCTGTGTGGTGCAGGGTTTTGACTGGATGGGGTTTCAAAGCGTAGCCAGCAGGATTTGCTGACAGCTCGGACATGGTCGAGCAGGGAAACGGGATCTAGGACAACACCGAGGTTTCCAGCTTCAGGGAGCTCCAAGTGTGTGCAGGAAATGAACAAGCTGGGTGGGACCGTTAGGGTGGCCCCTCTGAGGAGAAGCCTCCATAGGGAAGGTGTGTGGGGCACGGCTGGGGCAAAGGGCCCCAGGTGGGAAACTCACCACGCTGGCCCTGAAAGAGGACACTCATCGCCACGCGTCCTTCTCCACTCTTTAAAAGCACACTGTGTTTCACATGTTTTAACTTCAAAATCCCAGAAAATCTGCCCTAAAGCCTGTGCTGGGTGACACAAGGGGAAGAGGTCCAACCACTAGTCCAGGGCCACGGGAACCGGGGCCAACAGCAGCAAGGAGGCTTTCTGCCCCTCGGTCTCTCCTTTGATTCTCCCCAAGCCTCAGGAGAGCGGCTACAATTCATCTCCCCATTTCCAGATGAGGAACTACTGAGATTCGGGGATCCAAGTCACACACAGGCCAAGAGGACGCTGGAGCTCAGGCCTGATGGCCCTGGGTCATAGCCACTCCTTCTGCTCCAGTGACGCACCTCTACATCCTGTGCCGCCATCGCCTAGGTACTGCCCTCTGCCCGATGCCCTTTCCCCGTTCCTGCCAGGCCTAGCTGAGGGATCCCCAGCCCCACTCTGCTCAGGCCTGCAGCCCCTGCCCCCCCACCCATTGGCCCTGCTGCCTCCTCCTTGTGGGCCTCAATGTCCTTCTGTGGGCTGTGCCCGCCACCCTGGCCAAGGCCCAGCTGTGGCCACTGCTGCCTGTCCTGGCTGCACAGCAAGGGATGTGGTTCTTGGCTCCCCACTTACTGGGGTTAATTCAACTCATCCAGGACAGGCAAGCAGAGAGCAGGAGGCTATTTTGGGACTGACCAGGTCACCAAGGGAGCTGCCTACCTACCCTGGCCATTTAATTACCCCAGGCTCACTGAGGGCCTACTATGTCCCAGTAGGGTTTGGGCTGCAGGGTAGGCAGCAGTGAACAAAACCCATGACGCTCTTCCTCACGGAGATCTTTTTTTTTTTTTTTTTTTTTTGAGACGGAGTCTGGTTCTGTGCCCAAGCTGGAGTGCAATGGCTCAATCTCAGTTCACTGCAACCTCTGCCTCCTGGGTTCAAGGGATTCTCCTGCCTCAGCTTCCCAAGTAGCTGGGATGACAGGCGCCTGCCACCACGCCTGGCTACTTTTTTTATTTTTAGTAGAGACAGGGTTTCACCATGCTGGCCAGGCTGGTCTTGAACTCCCAACCTCAGGCAATCCACCTGCCTAGGCCTCCCAAAGTGCTGAGATTACAGGTGTGAGCCACTGCACCCAGCCTGGCATGGACATCTTATCTACTTACTACACAATAATATCATTATAAATAATACAGGGGCTGGGCGCGGTGGCTCGTGCCTGTAATCCCAGCACTTTCGGAGGCCAAGGCGGGTAGATCACTTGAGGTCAGGAGTTTGAGACCAGCCTGGCCAACATGGTGAAACCCCATCTCTACAAAAATTGGCTGGGCGTGGTAGCGGGTGCTTGTAATCCCAGCTACTTGAAAGGCTGAGGCAGGAGAATCGCTTGAACCCAGGAGGCAGAGGTTGCAGTGAGCCAAGACCGCACCATTGCACTCCAGCCTGGGCTACAAGAGCAAAACTCCATCTCCCAAAAAAAAAAAAGAAAAAAAGAAAAGTTAGCTGAGCATGGTGGTACATATCCATGGGCCCAGCTATTTGGGAGGCTGAGGCAGGAGGATCACTTGAGCTCAGGTGTCCGAGGCTGCAGCGAGACATGATTATATCACTGCACTCTAGCCTGGGTGACAGTGAGACCCTGTCTCTAACTCAATACATACATCAATGAGGGCAGACAGGTGACAAGCTGATACATGCCAAGGATCACTACACATCAGAAGAGGGGTGGGTGGGGAGGGGCAGGGCTGCCACCGTAAAGAGGGCATACAGGGACCCCAAAGGACACATGAGGTATGAGCTGTCCACTGGCGAAAACAGCAAGTGCAAAGGCCCTGGGGTAGGAAGTTGCTGAGGCAGGAGAATCGCTTGAACCCGGAAGGCGGAGGTTGTAGTGAGCCGAGATCATGCCACCGCACTCCAGCCTGGGCGAGCAGGGATGTGAACACAAGGAGCCTGGCAAGCTCATTAGTGCTCCACCGTGCATGCCCTGATCAGCGTTTCTGGAGTAGCCACCTGGGCCATGGATGGGCCTGACCCTGGGAGGCCTCAGAACTTCTCTGCTTCCCGTTGGCTCTCAGTGGTCACACAGCTCAGCCACTACCATACTCCAGGTACCCAGCTCCAGGTAGACACCCAAGAAATATCTGTCCAACTGTTCTGTCTCTGCCAGACACACCCTGGGGCCCTGCGGCAGACCTGTGGACAACTGGCTGGACCAGCATGCTGGCCTTCCCACAGCTGGGCCTGCGCCTCGGGCCGTGGCTCCCGGGAGACAGCAGGACAGGAATGGTGGTGGCCCAAGCGTGTGCAGCCCCAGCACGGGGCAGGCTTGTGCTCTCCTCTCTTCACACGGCGATCCTCATGACCGTCTCACTAAACAGGTAGGATTCCCACAGCCTCATGTACACAGATGGGGAAACTGAGGCCCAGGAAGGAGGAGGGTGCTGGTGATCGTCTCAGGACAGGTGAGGTCTCTGGGGCAGAGAGGTGTTAGGACTGGCCTAAGATCACCTTGGGCTGATGTTTGGGCTCACCTGGAATGAGTCACGCAGGTGCGTGGAGTTGACTGGGGATCGGGCTGAGTCAAAGGAGACTCTTCAGGCTGAAGGGGGAACAGAGGGCGTCTGGGGTGGCCAGGATGGTGGCGGGGCTGCATGTGTGGAAAAGACCAAGTTTAAAGGGACACCTACATGGGTCAGATCACATGGCACTGTGCTGGCGAAAAGCCGGGCTCCTGGGTAGCAACCTCAGAGCATCTGGCCAGGGCCTGAACCCCACCTTGGAGGGCCTTCAGAGACCCCCCAGTCACAAGTGTCTACACCCACGACACGGCCAGCAAATGCAATCCTGGTCCTTGCACTCAACTCCTCGTCCTGCTCCAAACCTGCTGGAGATCCCAGGAAATGCCCAAGTCCCCAAGGTCCTTGGCTCCTTCTCGCCTTGTCTTTCTCATCTGACCTGACCCTCGGCAGGGCGGTGGCCACGGCTTTCCAAACGTGCCTGGGGTCCAGCTGCCTCTCTGGCCTCCCTGCCTTGGTGGCTGTGTCCCTGCCCGCCACCTTTCTGCCCAAGGCCTCCAGGGGCCCTTCCTCCTCATTCCAGGTGAGCCCAAACATCATCTGCCCAGAGGCCTCCCCTGGCTGCCTGCAGCCCACATGATGGGACAGCAGGACACCAGGGCAGCACTGTCAGCCACGCTCTCGCTTCTGGGCACCGTGGATCCTGCTGTCTCAGCTCACAGTGACACGGGCATAGCCTCCCCCTTCTGGGCTAGGCTCTAAGAGCTGCCCTGAGAGCTCCAGACCTCAGACTAGCACAGGGGTCAATACTTGTCACGTGGGAGCCACAGGAGCAAGCCTAGGGCAGGGCAGGGCCATCAGTTCCAGTCTCAACCCTGCCAGGTGATCTCAGGCCAGTCCCGACACCTCTCTGCCCCAGAGACCTCACCTGTCCCAGGACGATCACCCACCACCCTCTTCCCTCCTGGGCCTGACAACCCCACCAACGTCATGGACTGTGACTGGTTTGAGAAAAGTTAAAGCTACTCTGCTCGTGGGGGACCCATCCCTGGGTCTCTGCACCCTCATGCTCTCTCTGCCCCTCCCCAACCTCAGGACCAAAGGGGTCCTAGGAAGTTGTCAGGGGAGGCGATCACGGAGAAAGACCAAAGCTTGAAGGTCAGGAAGAGAGGCAGGACCTCTGGGAGATGCGGAGTCTGCAGAAGGTGCTGACCTCCGCTTTCTCCACTCAGCCCACACCAACCCCTCAAGGAGAGCTGGCGGAGCAAAACGCCAATGTACAGATGAGGAAACTGAGGCAGACAAGAGGCAGAGCCCAGGCTCCCGGAGCCATGGCACTGAACAAGGTCAAGCAGACGCCCTGGCCGGCTTTTCCGGCACCTCCATATGCACAGTCTGGATCAGGGAGGGGCCGCATGTTGATGGCTCACTGGTGGGTGAGGCAGAGGGGACTCTGAGCCTGGAGAAGCTCAACCACAGGTCCTTCCCCTCCCCAGAGGACCCTGGTCCAGCCCAGCCCAACATAGCCAGGGGCCTCATACTGGAGCTGTGATCTGAGCACCCCGCAAGACCTGGGGCTGCGGTCTCAGCTCCACTGCATCCGGGGTGCCGAGGGAGGCCAGGGGCAGCAGGTGACTCTCTGGGGCCTCAGTCCGCCTGTCTGCAAAATGGGGGTTAGGGAGGATACAGAAAGTTCCAGGGTTCTGCCACCCTCAATTGACCCTTCCCTTGCAGCAAGTGGGATACTCAGCCCTGCCTGTGAGGGAGCCAGGGAAGGCCGAGGAAGGGGCTGCCTGGGAGGTGAGGGTCTCTTCCAGCTGCCTCCAACCTTCAGAAACCATCCTCAGATGGAGGCTAGGGGCTTGATTCTGGCTTAGCTGCCTACAGGCTGTGTGCCTTAGTTTCCCCACCTACAAAGTGATGACGAGCTTGCATTTCAGAACCGGGATGTGGGATCAGACAAGCCCGAGCTCAAGCTATCTCTCATCACCCATCAGCAAGTCGCAGCCATGCTTCCTTCCACATGTGTTCAGGATCTGGACGTTTTGCCCACGCCCGTTTGCGCTGCCTGCACTAGCAAAGCAGCCGCCTCCCCACTCTGTCCTGGCCCCCAGAGTTTGCTCCCCTTAGAGCAGACAGAGGGAGCTGGGGCATCCCCTCCGTCCTCCACCAGGACCCTCCTGGGTGCCTCAGAGTCAAAGCCAAGCCCACAGGACACTGGCTTCCAGGCCCTGCACCACCTGCCCCCGTGACCTCCTACCCGCCCTGCACACACCAGCCGCCGCAGAGCCTTTGCTCTCGCTGTGCCCACCACCTGGAACACTCTTCCCTGTTGCAGCTCCATCTCTTGCCCCCTTCAGGTCTTCACTTAAATGCCACCCTCCAGGGAGGGGCCTTCCTGAACACATGATTCTAAACAGCAGCCCTCTCCCCACACAGCCTCCCCTCTGGCTGCTGCACCTTTCATGAGAGCCCTTGTTTTCTAGGATACCTTAAACTGACTCTGTTTCTTGTCCATTTCCCCCTCTAAACTGTCAGCCCCACGAGACCCCAACACCTAAAAGAGGGCTTGGCACATGCAGGGACTGAATGAAGACTTATGGGGTGAATCTCAGCGCTTCCACCTCTGTGGTGCAAGACTTTGGGCGAGTCCTTTCACTTCCCCATGCCTCAGTCTCCCCAGTTGTACATGGGCAATGCAGTTTTCCCTCTCCGTGTGCTGTGTGGCTATGGAATAAAGTGACTCCAGGTACACAGGGCCTCCTAGAACACTGTAAGTGCTTAATCAATGAAGCTGCTCAAACGTTTTCCCTCACTCAGAATCAGAGTTCGCAGGAAGAGAATCAGTCTGCCACGTGGACAGGCACACTCTTGCCCCAGGAGCCTGGGACTACCTGGCCCCTCAGCCTCAGGGTTCATATCTCTCAGTGGGCACGACAGTGCCAGCCTCCAGGCTTGCCTTACAGGTTGGGAATGATACCACAGTCTGTTCGCCTCCCCGGCTCAGGGAGGCCTGGGCCCAGACTCAGACAACCCCTCTCTAGCCCTAAAACACACACCCAAAACCAGTATGGCCTGGAGGCCCAGAGGAGGCCCTCCCTGTGCTGCACAGCCTCTCCCTTGGGGGCCTCTGGCCTTCCTCTTCTTTCTCCCCTGGGCTTGGCTGGGGGGATCCCCAGCCAGGTCTGTAGTCAGCCATCTGGACAGTAAGTTCCAGAAGGGGGCAAGTTTAGAAACATGGCTGGGCATGTCCAGCTGTGACCACAGCCAGCTCTGGAGGGCTGTCCTTTGGCTGTACCCACTTGGAAGAGAAAGAAAAAAAAAACCCAAACATTTCCCCTCTTCTTTCTGTCCCTGGGTGTAATAATGGGCTTCCCGAGTCCCCAAGGGAACCAGAGGCTGCTCCGGAACCTCAGAGAAGAAGCCATGAGGCCTCTCTCCCTGAGTGGCCAGGGCCGGGGGTGTCGCGGCCAGCTGAGCCCGCCGGCACCGCAGCAGTAACGGGACTGGCCTCTGCCTGGTGGTGTAGGGTCGGCTGGGCCAACGTTGAAGTTCTGGCTGACGCAGGGCAATCACTTCCTGAGGTCCCTAGCCTCGGTTTACACATCTGTAACAGGGGGCGGGTGTCACAACAGTGTCAGGATATTGTGACAGCCCTATCCACGAGGCTGTAGTGGGGCCTGGCTCGACACGCAGTACGTTCCAAATGGCATCAGAGACCTGGCAGAGGCCCCTCCTGGCTGAAGCCACGTGCTGGTGGCAAAAGCCCCACCGTTCAGGAAGTCGGACCAGTCAGGATGCCACCCCAGCTCTGCCCTAACTCTCGGCCTGACCTCTGGCAGGCCTTTCCCTTTCCTGGCTTTTCACCTTCCCTTCTTGAAAATGGGCACAGTGGCCTCTAAGGGCTAGTCCAGCGTGGACATTCCCACTAGGGCGGGCTGGGCCACAGTGGGTAAAGGCCCTCATTTTTGTAGTTCTATTTCCTACCCGGCTGACCTCCTGGGGGGATGGGCTAGTCCAAACTTCTCTACACTAAAGTAGGACTTGACCTTGCTTTCTGGCTTCACGCATCACGATCGGCCCACGTTCACCAGCACTTACTCGTGCCCCACGAGGTGGTCTGATCCTTCACATTTGTTACAGTGTTTCATCCTTACAACTAGCCAACGGGGTGTGCACTGGTGCTATTCTCATTACAGAGAGGAAGAAACTGAGGCACACAGAAGTGAGGCAAATGGCCAGTCCCAGAGCCGCTGAAGTCTGGTAGTGAGAGTCATTTGCTCCCCTCACCCGCCATGGGACCAAAAGCCCCTTTCGCGGTCAGCCCCAGGTCCGCAGGGAGGATTCTTCCAATCTCCCCGGTGTGGAAAGACTAAGGGTCCCGGGGCAGCAAGAAGCCATATGACACCCATGGAAGGGGACAGGTTTCCAGGATCTCAAACAGCAGCTCTCAGTGGGTGCCCAACAGCGGTGAACAACTGGGCCTGAGCAGGTGCGGGTCCCCTGCGGCTGAGACGGGGGACCCGCGCTGCCTCCAGCTCCTGCCTCTGTTTTGCAGGGGCCCGTCGGCCCTGGCCCCTGCTCTCCGGGGAAGTCCGCGCCTGCCCAGCCCGTTCCCGTTCCCGTTCCCGGAGCGCCAGCCGCGCCCCCACCTGGCCCCGAGCGCAACCCGGCCCGCGCCCAAAAGCTCCGGCCGCCCGGGACCACCCCGCGGCGCGCGCTCGCAACAGCCCTCCCAGGCGGCGGGCCGGGGCCGCGCGGGGGACTGGCGCCCAGCTAGGAGGCGGCCCCGGCGGGCCCCGCTCGCTCGCACACAAAAGGTCGGGGCGGGCCGGGGCAGCGTTACCGTTGAGCCTGACGGTGAACTGGCGGCGCCGGCGATCGTGCTCCACGCGGATGGGGCAGCCCTGCTCCAGCGCGCCCAGCGGCACGGCGGCCGCCGAGTGCGCCATCTGCGCGCGCGGCTGCGGCGCGGGGACCCGGGTTGCGCCGGCGGGGGCCTGGGCGCGCGGGGAGGGCTCGGGCACGCGGCGGGGCGCGGGCGCGGGCGGTGGGCTGGTTCGGGCCTGGGAGACCGCAGGCGGCGGCGCTGAAACTGACACTCGGCGGCGGCGGCAGCAACAAAAAGGAAGGGGGGCCAGGAAATCAGCTGTGAGGTCACGTGCGGCGCGCAGCCACTGGGCGCGCGGCCTTTTTGTTTTGATACATTCCAGTCAGCTCTTAAAGGGGCCGCGCCGGCTGCGTTCAGATGGCAGCCCCAAACAAAACAACACCGGCCGCCGCCGCCGCGCCGAGCTGCTTTTCCCTCTTGCCGTTTGTCCCACATGCCACTTTGGGGCCACCACAAGGACCCTTCTAAAAAAGACGGAACAACCTGTATGGAAATTCGAATCGTCCCCAAGACAGGCACCATTTATTAAGCACTTGCTGTGTGCACAGCCTGTGTATCGCAAAGCCCTGGCGCGCAGAAAGCGCTCAGTAAACACGGCGCTGAGATGTCTCACCACAGCCTGAGCGATAGATATGCTTGACTCCGTTTTACAGATGGGCAAATAGAGGTCTAAGGAAGTGAAAGACATGCATAAGTTCTCACGCAGCTGGAGCCCTGGGGCGATGGGTGCTAGGAGTGCGCACCCACCCGTGTGCACACCCACCCGTGTTCGCAGCCCGGACTACTGGGGAGGAATTGTCCCTTGAAGCCTTGTTTGGGATAGGAGTCAAATGCCACCCCTTCCAAAGAGGCAGAAATGTAGGGAGAGGCCTTGGGGATCCCTGGATCCAGTGTGCAGTCGGAGAGGCTCAGTCCCAGAAAGGGGCAGGAAATTGCTTGAAGACACACAGGACTCTTGGGGCTCAGACTTCTTTGAAAGGCGACTTAATTACGATCCACAAGGTTCAACCTCAGATCCAAACCCTCCCCTCTTGCTCATACCTGAAGCTGCACTCCTGCTGCCCATAGCTGTGCGGTGAATCACACAGGTTACTTTTTTTAATTTTAATTTTTTTTGACATGGAGTCTTGCCCTGTCTCCCAGGCTGGAGTTCAGTGGCGCGATCTCGGCGCACTGCAGCCTCCGCCTCCCGGGTTCAAGCTATTCTCCTGCCTCAGCCTCCCAAGTGGCTGGGACGACAGGCCTGCGCCACCACGCCCGGCTAATTTTGTATTTTTAGTAGAGACGGGGTTTCGCCATGTTGGCCAGACTGGTTTAGAACTTCCGACCTCAGGTGGATCCGCCGTGGCCTCCCAAAGTGCTGGGATTACAGGCATGAGCCACCACGCCCAGCCCAATATGTACTTTTAATGTTGGTTCTTTTGCTCAATATTTATCTGTGAGATTCATCCCTGTGGTTGCATCTTTTTCACCTCTGAGTAATTATTCCATTGTCTTGACGGAAAAACCCAAACTGTAAAATACTTGAAGAGCTTGTTCTGAGCCAAATATGAGTGACTATGGCCCAGGACATAGCCTCAAGAGGTCCCGAGAATATGTGCCCAAAGTGGTTGGGTTATAGCTTCGTTTTATACATTTTAGGGAGACAGAAGTTACAGGCAAACGCCTAATACATGTAAGATGTACATTGGTTCGGCCATCCAGAAGGTGGTGGGGGCTTACAGGTCATAGATGTATTCAAATATTTTCTTTTTTCTTTTTTTTGAGATGGGATGTCGCTCTGTCGCCCAGGCTGGAGTGCAATGGCACGATCTCGGCTCACTGCAACCTCCTCCTCGGAGTAGCTGGGACTACGCAGGCGCTCGCCGCCATGCCTGGCTAATTTCTTGTATTTTAGTAGATACCGGATTTCACCGTGTTGCCCAGGCTGGTCTCGAACTCCTGAGCTCAGGCAATCCGCCCGCCTCGGCCTCCCAAAGTGCTAGGATGACAGGCGTGAGCCACCGCACGCGGCCAAATATTTTCTTTTTTTGAAACAGGGTCTCTGTCACCCACGTTGGAGTGCAGTGGCGCCATCTCGGCTCACTGCAACCCCTGCCTACCTGGCTCAAGCCATTCCTTTGTCAGATGTATTTACTGAGAATATCCTCTGATCCTCCCACCTCTGCCTCCCAAGTAGCTGGGACCAGTGGCGTGGGCCACCACACCCGGCTAATTTTTTGTATTTCTTGGAGAGATGGGGTTTCACCAAGTTGCCCACGCTCAGGCGATCCAGCTGTCTCGACCTCTTAAAGTTCCGGGATTATGGGCGTGAGACACCCGCCCCTGCCGATTCAGAGATGTTCTGATTGGCAGTTGGTTGAAAGAGTTAAGCTTTGCCCAAAGAGTTGAAGTCAGAAAGAAATACTTGAGTTAAGATAAGGGGGGTTGTGGAAGCCAAGGTTCTTATTATGTAGATGAAGCCTCTGAGTAGCAGGCTTCAGAAAGAATAGATGGTAAATGTCTCTTTTAGGACTTTAAAAGGTGTCAGACTCTTAGTCAAATCTCTCCTTAATCAGGAAAAGACTCAGAAAGTGAAGGAGATTCTCCACACATGCAAATTTCCCACACTAGAGAGGGCATTGCAAGGCCATTCCAGAATATGTGAAAGAATATATTTTGGGATAAAATTCTTTCATTTCCTTCACAGCCTGTTATCTGTCATGTGATGCTATACCAGAGTCAGGTTGGAATTTGGTATCTTAGTGCTACAGAGAGTCTGTTTTGTCAGTCTAATGATGTATATTTTAATGTTCATGCCAGTCAGTTGTGCCTCAACTTCGACAGGAGGGGGTTTACGAGGCATGTCCCACTTCCCTTCCCATCACTGCCCGAACTAGCTTTTCAGGTGTCTTTGGAATCCCCTTGGGGAAGAGGGGGAAGAGGGGGGGATCCATTCAATCGGTTGGGGAGCTCAGAATTTTTTTTTTTTTTTGGTTTCTAGAGGTATATACCACAGTTTATCCATTCACCTGTTGATGGGCATTTGGGCTGTTTTGGTTCTGGACTGTTATGAATAAATCTGCTATGGACATTCTTAAACATGTATTTTAGTGTCTGCATTGTAACATTCCTCTTGTGTAGCTGAGCTTTTTTATTTTTTAAGAGACTCTGTAACCCAGGCTGGAGTGCAGTGGCATGATCACAGCTCACTGTAGCCTCAATCTCCTGTGCTCAAGCGATCCACCTCAGCTTCCTGAGTAGCTGGGACTACAGGTGTGTGCTACCATGCTGGGCTAATTGTTTTCAGTTTTGTAGAGATGGGGGCCTCTCTGCGTTGTTCAGGCTGGTATCAAACTCCTGGCCTCAAGTGATCCTCCGGTATTGACCTCTCAAAGTGCTG